>SNQJ01S0037513.1:52394-67506 GCA_010110895.2 Picea sitchensis | reverse complement strand
GGGGGGGGCATAATATATTCTTCCTTCACGTGGTTCACCCTGTTCAGTGGATAATAATTTATTGGATTTGTTTAATCTTGGAGCAAACCTCTCTCAATCCAACAGAGAAACAACAAAGTCAATGTTGACTTTGTTGTTTCTACTTCAAATCAAGGGAGACAATTTGATCAAATATTATACGCGTGGCTCCAATAAATTATTCTTGAAACCAAGAGGATCTCATTCAGGTATGTTCTAACACTCTCATAAAAATTCATCTTAGAGTAAATATTGCGCTACAAATATGACTTGTATTGATTTTGTAAATATTTATGGAGGTTGAATGATTTTAGCAAGTACTTTAAGATCTTTCTTCGTCGAGTGAGGGAAGCTCAAGACAAACAAAGGGTCATATAGATGAAGAGAAACATGAAAGGAAACCCATTTCAACTCTTTCAACCAGTTCATCAGATCAGGTGTGATTTATCCTTTCATCATAGTTTGCATAGCCATCAATTTTGGTTATGTTTAATGTTTATGAATTTTTATGTGATTATTTATTAATGTAGGGTTTTCTATGTGATAATTTATTGAGATATATCATATATTTAGTACTTGTCATGTTCTTTCCTTGCATCTAGTAATGGTAGATGCAAGTCCATTTATATTGAGTGAAATAAACCTTAGCTTCCTGTAGGCATTGATGTAGCAATAGTTCATGGATCTACTGTTAGGGGTCTTCCTAGAATAAGGCCAAATGAACTAAGAAAAATTTCCATAAATAGTGTTGTTGTACTATGCCTCCTTTTTTCTAGGAATTGTTCTAGATCATGGAGCATGTACTGTTACCATCCATCCTAATAAGATCATATTTTGTTATGGTTGTTTCATATTTGTCTTTTCATATCCGTTCCCATAGTTGATTTTTACCTTTGAGTCATCTCATGGATACAACAACTTATTAGTGATTTGTTTTGAGCCATAAAATAAAGGAATTTCATTTGACAAACTTCTACAAGTTTGCTCAAATTTCTTTCTGGATCACTTTAGGCTTATTTTTTGGGCCTAGTTAAGTGAAAACAAATTGTTGTTTGTGTTTTATTACTTGCTTCCCCCAATTTACAACAATAATAAATAATTGGGTTTTAGGTTTCATGAAACCCTTCTTCCATTATAGGTGTTATGAGTTTCAAGGATAGCAACTAAGAGTTTGTGGGGAATAGGAATTGAAGAGGATGAGAGCCCTCCAATGAATGAGAGATTGATAAATATGTCATGCACTTATTTTACATTTCAAATACTAAATATGCACTCCAATATTGTGTGGGATTGATACATACATTTTAAGGGAACCTTGTATTCTAGATTAAGAAACTCCATTTCTAACATATTCCTTGCTTTAATGACTGGAAAATTTCAAACACATTTATGGTTAGTAGTGAAACTACTCAAATGGATTGATGATTCAAGGATTGGAACCCTTTAAAACATTTCCATTGTCTACCTATGTGTGCATATGTGTGAAATGTTGTCTCCTACGATGGAATGATTGTGGACAATACTTCAAATACGTGTAATGGTATGCCATCATACCTTTGCTAGAAATTAGCAGGGTGATTTGCAACCTGTATCTTAGGTAATGGTGAAACCACTCAGTGGATCAAGGGAGAACCTTATGATGATGAAAATCACACAATACTTGTAATCAATGCAACCTTGTATTTTTGGATGATCAGGATGAAGGAACATAATAAACACTAATTGTAGGGATAACCTAGTGTTCTCAAAATACCTTGAGATTATCCAAAACGCAGGTGTATCTACATAAAAGATTCAATAAGGTCTGCAGCATTAGAACTAGACATTTGGGTTTGTAAGTCAACAAGTCTTATATTTGGAAAGGGTCTAGTTTAAAAGCTTCTCTATATGTCTACATGCACAAACTATAAGAAAATACATAGGTGTTAGAACAATATTATCAGTAATGACGTAATATTTTCTTTGACAATGGTTGAAACTTCTTTTGAGAAAAAAAAACAATACACATGAGATGCATTTTCTTTTCTTGATTCAAGATATTATATTTAGAATTTTGTTGTATGGTTTACAGGTAAACTATTATTCCAAATTAACATTGAATGAACCTTTAAACTCAAGATCATAGCTCTAGGTGTAGATTTTAACCATGTACAATATTTATTGCAAACATATTTTTAGTAAAAGAAAAGAAAAGATACAATGGCAAATACAAAACATTACACAAAGATTTTTCCCCTGGAAACCCAAACTGGGAAAACCAGCATATTCTATATTCATTCATAGTGTTACATTGTTTACAATAAAATATACATATAAGAGCCAACAAAATCCAAAACCCTAACCCAATGACCTGGATTAGTCAACAACCCTAATTCCTTAACTGGAAATCGAAGCAACATGAAAAATGAAGAAAAACTGTGACACGTTCCCGAGAAAAAAAAATTATCGTGCAAAGAATATAACACATACCCAAAATTCTCCCACTTGTTGTTTTCTTTGCATACAAGGGGTTACATGGTTACATAGTCAGAAATCCAATGCAATAATTCCCATGGATCCTATACACCAAGAGAAATTCTCAGTGCTCACAGGTTTTTTTAATGAATCTGCAAGATTCATCAAAGTGTCCAGCTTCATCAACATCACTTTCTTTTCTTCAAAAATGTCTTTCAAAAAGTGATATTGAATATCAATATGCTTTTTATTTGAATAATAAGATGAGTTCTTTGCCATAAAAATTGCACTCTGACTGTCACAATCTATCCTTACAACTTTCTTTACCAAACCAATACCTAAACACAATATTTGTAACCATACTGCATCCTTACTTGCATGAGTGGTTTCCATGTATTCAACTTCTGTAGTTGAAAGTTCCACTGCAAACTATCTTTTTCTCATCCAACTTATTTCTCCTCCAAAAAGGTTAAACACATACCCACTTGTAGATCTCCTACGATCCATATCTCCAACCCAATATGCATCCACAAATCCATGTATATCCAACAGTTTATCCAATCCGAATCTTCCTTGGTAGCACAACCCATATCTAGTAGTGCCACACAAATACCTGAAAACCCTTTTTATTGTTGTCTAATTCTCCTTCCATGGTTTTTATATATATCTGCTCAAAATTGACACTAAATGTGCAATGCCCGGTCTAGTACAGACAATTGCATACATCAAACTACCAACTACACTCACATATGGAACACGAGACATGTCCTCCTCCTCTTCTTGTGTCTCAGGACACACATCTAGAAATAACTTTACACCAACATGAATAGGAACCTTGATCGGTTTAAATTCCTACATATTAAACCTTTGCAATATTTCCTTGACATATTTTCTTTGATTTAACCAGAGTTTCCTCCTTTTCCAAAATCTTTTAATTTCCATGCCCAAAATGAAATTTGAAGCACTGACATACTTCATTTAAAATTTAGAGGACAACTAAGTTTTCACATCCTATATAATCTCATTGTTGTTTCCTATCAGCAACATGTCATCCACATACAAGAACAAATAAATCAAGTGATCAGCAATTAATTTAAAATACACACAATGATCCACTTTTCTTCTTGTGAAACCAAGTCCCAACATATAAGTATCAAATTTTTGATACCACATCCTTGGTGATTGTTTTAAACCATACAAGGAAATTTTCATCTTCCATACCAGCTCCTTCTTTCCCTTCAAAACAAATCCTTCTGGTTGCTTCATATATATTTCTTCTTCCATATCCCCATGTAGGAATGTTAGCATAGAACCAATAGATAAAAAAATTCTTATAGAGTTTAACTTGGAAAGAGGAGAAAAAATCTTACCAAAATCAATTCCCTCAACCTGGGAATAACCCTTTTCTATTAATCGAGCTTTGTATTTCTCTACTTTTCCTTTTGCATTCAGCTTCGTTTTAAATACCCATTTGTTGCCAATGAGATTTTTTTCAGTCAAAAAATCCACTAGATCCCAAGCCTCATTCTTATCCAAGGCTGTTATTTCTTCATCCATGGCCTTTTTCCAGAGATTTCCATCCTCTGAATCCACTTCCTCCTTGACAATTCTAGAATCATCATCAGTAATAGACAAAGAAAAATTTGAATGGAAATCGGATGTTGTGTACCTTTCTGGTAGCCTTATTTCTCAAACCGTTGTCGTCAATACTGGAGTATGAGGATCTTCTTCTTTTGATTCATGTTCTTCTGTACAATCTGATTCATCATCCTTTAAATCAAACTATATTTTCTCTGGTTCTTCCTTACTTGGTAGGACTTCTTGTTTAACAACATCCTTCATTTCTCTAAATACCACATCTCGTCTATTCGCTACCTTCTTATTTTTTGGCTTCCAAAGCTTATAACCTTTGATACCATATTTATATTCAATAAAGATACACTTTTCAACATTTTTATCTAGCTTACTCATGTTTTCCTTTAGAACATGACAATATGCATCACAACCAAATACCTTGAGATGTGTGAGAGAAGGTTTTTTACTAGTCCATACCTCTTGTGGAGTCTATTAATCCAGCGTTAATGAGGGTGATTTGTTGACTAGGTAACATGTAGTACCCACTGCCTCTGCCCAGAATTCTTTCCCTAACCTGACACCACTGAGCATGCACCTTTATTTTTCCATTAGCATCATGTTCATCCTTTCTTCAACTCCATTCCATTGAGGTGTGTATGGAGTAGTCTTATGCCTTTCTATACTACCCTTCTTACAGAATTATTCAAATTTATTCCCGCAGAACTCTCTACCATTATCTATCTATAACACCTTAATTATTTTCTCTGTTTGATTCTCAATAAGAGCCTTAAACTCTTTAAACTTGTCAAATACTTCAAATTGCTTCCTAAGGAAATATATCCAATTATTCCTCAAGAATTCATCTATAAATGAGACATAATACACACATTTTCCTAATGATGGGACCAACACAAGTCCAAAAACATCACTATAAACTAGTTGTAAAATTGTTTTTGCCCTCATTGCACCAGAGGGGAATCTTACCCAATTCTGCTTCCCGTATACACAATGTTCACAAAAATCAAAATCCAGAGAGAAGTTAGACATACCTTCAACCATACCTTTACGGCATAGTAGTCGAAGACCCTTCTCTCCGATATGCCCTAGTATTTGATGCCAGATCATAACCTTTTCTCCAGAGACTGTAGGATTTCTTTCTTATTCAACTCCAATATCGGGAATAATGGAACTATTACACCCATCACTAGTAGTGCTTCCTTGAAGCTTATATAGAGTTCCAAACCAAACTCCCTTCAACAAAACCATTTCTCCTTGAACCATTCTCCATGTTTCCTTTTCAAATATTGTTTTTACCCTTGCATCGTCCATTTTGCTTACAAAAATCAAATTTCTGGCCAATCCTGGGATGTGAAAAACACCAAGTGTGTTATGATCCATCCATATATGAGCCTTAACTTGAATTTTCCTCGAACTATGATTCTGGTTGTCAAGTCATCACTTAGGAAAACATTACCTCCACCATACCTTTTATATTCACATAACCACTCCCTCTTGCAATTCATATGAAAGGATGCACCATAGTCAACCAACCATGCCTCATGATCTGCATGTGTTATTGAAGAATCCAAGTACACATCCCCTTCTTTTTCCTTGGAGGTATTTTATTTTGTAGAAGGACATTCTTAAGATCCCTTCTTTTTCTCAACTTTGGATCTACATTGCTTCTTGTAGTGCCCTTCTTTTTCACATCTCCAACATACCTTTACAATATTTCCAAGAGATTTAGATCTACCCTTAGATTTAGATCTCCCACTTGAGAACTTAGATCTATGTCTTTCCTGGCAGCGTCCTCTTTCAAATAATGCGTATGTGATCTATCCTTCCATATTCTTTTGTATCATCTCCTCCAACAACAAGGATGAGACCACTTCATCAAACTTCAAGGTATTTTTATTACTACCTATGGCCACAATCGGACTATCCCACGAGTCTGGTAAAGAACACAACAAACTGATACACTTATCTTCATCTGAAATTTTAATCTCAATAGATACTAACTAAATTACCATAGTATTGAAGCCGTTAAAATGCTCTTCCACTGAGTCTCCATATCTCATGCTTAGATTATACAACTTTATCAGGAATATTTTATTTACTAGGGACTTAGACTAATACAATTTCCCCAACTTATCCCATAAATCCTTGGATGTATCTTCTTCTGACACATTCAATAATACTGAATCTGAGAGACACAGTGGGATTGTGCTCTTCGCCTTCTGATCCAAAATTTTCTAGTCATCTTATGAAGTTCCTATAGGTGCAGTACATGGATCTACCACAATCCATTGATCTTTGTCCACCAATAGATCTTCCATCTTGAGCTTCCATAGCTCAAAACTTTTCCCATTAAACTTCTCGATCTCCATTTTCGAATTTATCGCCATTTCTTTTCACCTAAAAAATCAATACCACATATCTCCCACTGTATCAAGACTTATCACAGTCCCGAGCCAAACCATTGACCACAAAGGCATCCCCCTAAAGCCAACAAAGCTATGATACCAAATGTAGATTTTAACCTTATACAATATTTACTGCAAACATATTTTTAGTAAAAGAACAAAAAAGATACAATGGAAAATACAAACATTACACAGATTTTTCCCCTGGAAACCCAAACCAGGAAAACCAACATATTCCATATTCATTCATAGTGTTACGTTGTTTACAATACAATATACATATAGGATCCAGAGGCATCTAAAACCCTAACCCAATGACCTGGATTAGTCAACAACCCTAATTCCTTAACCAGGAATAAAAAATCATTGGCAAAAACCCATGTGCCAAAAGAATGCCCAACAATGGACATGAAAATCGAGTCAACATGAAAAACAAGGCAAAAATGTGACATGTTTCCTGAGGAAAAAATGAGACACATTTTCCCGAGGAAAAAATGAGACACTACTACTTGTGAAAAGAATATAACACATAACCAACACTAGGATGCTTTGTATAGTTACAGACAATTGTCCAATAAATGTTATAATGAAATGGTGAGAAAGCATTGCAACCCAAATATAATTATTTATACGACAATAATATATGATATTTGTCATCAAGAAAACATTTCAGAATCCATAGGGATTCTTGAAATATTGGTCAATTAAGTCCTTACTCTAAAAATTAGTATTTGGAATATATCAGTGGTAAGTATTTACAAGAAATTGGATACATACATCTCCTAAAGACTACCCCCTCATGACTACCTTACTTTTTGTTTTATTTCTTTTTTGGATTCCTTGGCCATCCATGGCCACTTATCTTTCTACCATTTCTTTATTTTGTATGCCTAGAGTAAGGGAGTGGGTTGGTGAGAAAGTCCCTTAGGTCCTTGTTTATTTTTTGACTAATAGTGAGCCTTGTCTTTCCTCCTTGTTTATTCTAATCTCATTAAGTACAATTGTTCTTAATCATTGCCCCATTGTTTGAAGGAAGTGAAGGTGAAGGGTGAGAGAATCGGGTCCATAGGTAGTGATAAGTGAACTACATTTTAAGCCATGTTGTGAGGAGAGGTCATGCCTGAACTCACCTAGCATCCCAAGGATGTTCACAAGGCCCAACACACTCTTTCACATGACCTCTCGAAGAATATTTCCTCCAGATTTTACCACATTTTACTTCCCAAAGTTTCACTTAAATGAGAAATCCATGAAACACGAGTGCAACCCAAGGGGAGCTAAGGAAGGCTACCCACTGTCATCGCAATAGCTCTTCCTCTTGCTTAAGGATGGATTTCCTCTAGCACAAGGGAGGTGTCCTTAAGTGAAGTGTAATATGAACCATATAAGTAAATGGGATGGTGGATAAATACTAATTCCAATCCAAATGGTTATGGAGTCAAGGAATATGAATAAACAAGGCTTAAAATATTATGGAGAAAACGTATTCAAGACATGCATTGATGTGCTATGAGTATTCCACATATATTTTTAGGTTATATGATAGTGAGTGAAATCTCTAACAACATATGCACCATCACAACCAATGTATTTAAATCCAGTAAATAATGTGCAACCCTAATATTGAAGGAACAACCATAACCTGAGATTATAAGAGATAAGGACCAAGTAGGACAACCTTCAATAGAATTGACATCCCAACAACACATCACATCTTCCATAAAAATTTCATAGGATTAAATGAGACATTAACATGTGAAAACACCCAATCTGTCATTATAGAAGAAATCTCCCCCAATATCCAATATTACATCAAGGATCTCACCCTAAGTGCATCAATTGGTTCCTTGGACTGATTTCCATTTGGTAGTGAATTCCCTATTTTTATAATTTCACCTTGGTGCATCAATTTGTCCCTTGGTCCCTTGGTCCCTTTGTCTCTTTGTCCCTTGGAGAAATTTTCCTATGGTGGAAAATTCCCTATTTTTTAGGATTTGACCCCAGTGCATCAATTGGTCCATTGGAGCAATTTGTCTAATTTTTGGGATTTCATCCTACGCATCAATTGCCCTGTTGGGGAAATTTCCCTTTTTTTAGGATTTCGTCATGTGCATAAATTGGTCCCTTATATTTATTTCCCTTTGGAAGTGAATTCCCTATAATTCTTTTAGGATTTCAATTTGATGCACCGATTATTCCTTTTAAGCGATTTTCCTTTGGTAGTGAATTCCCTAATTTTTAGGATTTCACCCGGATTTCACCTATAAAACATCCAATTCTCATTCTTTCTCTCTTTTTCCCCTTTCATTTTCCAAATCACTGAGAATACCAAGTTAAGATATGCCCTTCTATGCACATTGTAGGTTGTAGGTTAAATATTTCACAATGGGGACGATTCAAAATCTCATGCAATTCAATCTCTTGGCAAGTGGGAAAACTTGAGACAAAAAAGTGATACTATGCTAAAAAAATTGAACAATTACCATGACCTATGTATCATGTTTTAGGATCTTCACCACACATCATGTTCAAGTATTTTTCTCTATCTAAAATGGATCTTTTATAGATTTCAATTTTATTTATGGATTGGAATATATCATTGTCACAAGCCCCAAGACTACTTAGTTCTCCAAGGTCTCTCCCTTCTTAAACAACTCTCCAAAGGATATGAAAAGATGATTCCTATACATCTATGGAAGGATTTATTCCTTATCTAAAATAGTTCTATGAAAAATTTTGATTTCATCTCTTGAAACAAAATCTATAAACAATTTGAAGCAACTGCCCCAAAATAACATTCAAATTTTTGAAATTTATGTTCTTTACTTATGCATTTTAACTACTCCATAAAATTCTCATCAGTCCACCATTTGAAGCTCAATATAGCTCATTTTCATTTCTTGAGCCTCATCTACATGGGTTTTTGACATATTGTTGATACCTACTGATTTTCCTCTTTTTTAAACAACAACGAGAATGTCTTTTGATGGTTTTAATATTATTTCGCACCATGTTTTCATAAATGTTTTAGATCTCCCAACGATAAATCTTGTTTAAGATTCAAAGTTTGTTTGGCTATAGTGACTCTTCATCCTCCGAGATGCACATTCAAGGTTTTATTTTCCTTTTGTTTCAATCAAGTTAGAGTCATTCTTTGAGATCCTCTGACAACTTCTTCTCATAGGCAATAACATATTCCATACAAAAATCTAGAAAATCATAGATGCATAGCTCCGATACCATGCCAATTTTTCATCTCATAGATTAGATATGCACTTAAAGGATAAAACCTATAGGTACTAAAATTGAAAACTTAGGTTCCATCTATCAAACATTCAAATATGTATATACGAAAACTCTCGTGAGTTAAATTTAGGAGTTCAAACACAATATTTAGTGAGAAACTCAAAACAAAAGATAGAAAATGACTTATCTAGATAAATTTACAATCATGAAAGTAGGACAATGAGCTACGATAGCTAGGTAAGACCTTCTCTACATCACAAAAAAATATAAAATATTTCAGATAACAAGGAAAAGATTCAACAACAATCACATAAACTTTGTATTAATCAAAAGATAAGTCATCACAGTAGCACGACATCTCACAAAATCTTCTACAATAACCTTCAATAAAAACACTCACTCATAACTATATTTAAATGAACTTAGCCATCTCTTTCATAGAGGTCCAACTAAATATGTTGTTATAAAACAAGTTGAACATAAACGAGTGGTGCACCTCATGTGTAAGAATAACTCCTACATTGAATGTACCACTTACACAAGGAATCTCTCCTAAATTAGTGCTCCCTCATCACTGTTGTCATAACCCCCAAATGAGGCATCCTACATTATGTGTATAACACATAGCGTATGTCAGAAATAATATCCAAAGGAGGTTCCCTACATGTTTTAAATGCTAAGAAAAGGTCTGACATGATAGCCTTAAGTAATGAAACAAGTTGTTTTCATAATTGTTACATGCAAGGTTAAAGTAACAACAAAGGGTCCTTCGAAATAGGAAAGTGTAACTATATCAATAATTTCTACATAGTTGAAGGTAACTCTCCAATATTAAATATATCTCACCTCCATGAATTGTGTCCTCATAAGAAACTCACCATACTTGAGAGTATCTCCCAATGTAAGTTTTCCTTAACTTCAACCAAGCAATCTAGAGCTCAACTTTATGAAGTTGAATGGATAACCAACATGGAACAACCAAGTAAACCAACACAAGCCAGTTGATGAGACAAATACAAAGAAATGTCAAATCTTATGGTTGGATTAAAGAAAGTAACATTGATAGCATGAAGTAGGTAGTGGGATCTAGAAACCACATAATTTTTCTTTATGTTACACCAAAACTATGATTTATGTTCTTTTGGATGACATGTGTATGTTATCTTCAACCAAGGAAATGATGGATTCTTAGTGATGAAGAAAGTGTCATAATGGTGAAACATAGGAATTGATAGTTGTAAAATTTCCCTTTGTTGATTGCAAGTACATGTCAATTGCAACCAAAATTAATTGAAGGAATCAATATTTTTTTCACTTTATTTCCTAAGGTAATATATTTTTAAGTTATTGGTGACCAAAAAAAGAGGTTCCCATACATTATTTCTACATTATGAAATATCTATTTGATCTATTTCTCCACCCACCTCTTGTATATTTTCTTTTTGTTTAGGAGCATCCTCCCATAAAAATATTCCACAAGAAGTTTGTTATTCATGAATTTTTCCATCACATGACAAAACCATCTTTTTAATGAAAAATCAAGAGGTCCACCCCTAAGCCATTTTTAAATGTCAATACTTTCCAAAAACCCCAAAAGGAAACACTGCTGGAAAACTCGACAAGCTACCCATTAAAAATGATGCAGAAAGGTATGTTTATGAATAATCCTTCGATCCACATGAACCCCCATGAACAATCCTTCCATACTTGTGAACATGCAATAGGTTCGAGAAAAAAGTTTTTAACTACATGAAAACACTTGTCAAAAAGATCAATAATGGAAACCATTGGAGTGGTGACTCCAAGAGAACCTATATGACATACAAACATGGAGGAAATTGTCAAATGTCATGCTTTATCACTTTTTTGATACTTTTTTTTTTATGTTTTTTAAACACCTATAGGTCGTCAATCTTCTTATGTTTATACCATCATTGCCATAGCATAAACGTCACAGGTAAGCCGTCACTAATATAGAATACATGTCGGATGATCGATGTTAACTTCCCTCGGTCTTTCGACATCCCTAACATCATTTTCATGGCGTCAACGTCGCAGGTGAGACGTCGTTGATATAGCATACACATTTGAAGATCAATTTTACCTTATGTTGGTCTTCCTACATCCCTAGTGTTGTTTTCATGGAGAAACATGATTTGAAAATAGAAGTTTGACTCGTTATGCTATGCAAGCACCCTCTACTTCAATAAAATAAACTTTACAGGAACTTGCTCCATGTGTTAAAATATGCAAGATAGATTATGTGCCAAGTTTATGCTTCTTCTATTAAATGTTCATGTGTGAGGAAATGTTCTTTTAAATGGTTAAATATGTGCTTTAAACAAATACACGGCACCATAAATTGCAGCAAATTACCCATCAAACTCACAACAATAACAAGATGATAAAGGAGTTCACCCCTCTCTGAGCTACATCTCCTTGAGCCTCCTTCAATGGACTAGGCTCTTTGGGATTAGTTTGTCAAATATTCTTTTACAAGATTTTTCTCAACTCCAATGAAAATACTGATTGTACCATTGGGTTCACAATACATAAAAACCCCAAAAATGACTATTAAAACTCTGAAAACGGATCATGGCTCATTTGGGCATGACCTCTTCTATATGTGGCCTTAAGCTTCCCTGAGCTTCTCTTTGGAAAAAACACCTGTAAAAGTCTTCAAATGGATCTGAAACCTATCCCAAAATTGGCAGAGCATACTAAATAGCCAAAAATGATTATTCATTCACAGAAAACAAACATAGACTCATCTGAGAAAGACCTCAAACAATGAGGGCTTCAAGCTCCCTAGAGCTTCCTGAAACTTCAATGGTTAAAAACCTGCAAAAGAAGTCTTCAAATGGCTTTGAAAATAGTGCCAATGGATTCAAAACATCCAAAAACCCCTAGTTGGGCTTTTACAGCACCTCATTTGGCCAAAAAATGAAGAAGATAAGCCTCCTGCCATTTTCTTCCTTCAAGCTTGTTGTCTCTGGTTCGGCAAAACACACCTGTGTGTGAGTAACCTGCCTTCTGGGTGTTTCCCGTGCCTAAACCCAGCACTCATGTGCATCTCCACAAAATGTGCCAATTTTTCAAACAGTTAGGGAACTAAGCCCCCAAATCCCAGAGGTGTTGGGCGCATGGGGGCCATGTGGCCACGTCCCACACATACAAAGGGCTACCCGTTGCTACCATTGAACATGCATGTGACAAGTGGCTAGGCACGTGGCTGTAGAACATTTGAAAAAAAAAACACGTGTGCAAATGTGTAGGGTCATATGTGAATGCAAGCGACCGGGGGCTTAACCATTTGAAAGGTGCACGCGTATGTGTAACCACTGGGCACATGTGTGATCACCGAAACCGCGGGCTACAAGTTTTAAAAAAACCCTCGCGCTATTTTACAAAGGGCATGGTCATATATATAAAACCATGCAACTGGGCTCCAATCAAAACACAATTCCTCGCGTGCTCCGTGTGATATGTGGTCACATGTAATAAACAACACGACCATGGGTCGGGGCTAAGCCCCGGCCCGACCCCCCGCCATATGCAATATTATGTGAATTGAAATACAATAAAACACATATATACAATAAGGAATAAACGATGGTATGTTGGTCGGGCGGGCTTTGTGAAGGCTTTACACGGTGGGGAGGTCCAGGGTTCAAATCCCCACGACCCCATAAAATTTTGATTAACAATCCAATAGCCAATAAGGGGGTGCCACGTGGTAGCCCATGACTGGGCCACATGGCACCTTACCATTGACCAAAAAATGCCACGTGTCACATCATGATTCGCCCAATTGTCAGCTAATCTGAAACTGCCACATCAGCATATGCCAATTCAGATCTGCCACATCACCTCTGCCATGTCAGCGTATGGTCATTCCACATCAGCATCCGTACAGACTGTACGGACTGCACAGTCAGCATCCCTTTTTTTACCTATTTGGCGATTCAAATGGATCGCGATATCTCTCACTCCCGACATCTGTTTGAGACAAAACAAGTTGTGTTGGATTCGTAACGACGAGGGCTACGCTTTTGTTTGTTTTGAGGAAATTCCGAGAACTTTGATTTTTGAGCTAAAATTTGACCGCTAGTCCAGATTTTGATCACGCCTTCCCACTGAAAGTCTTTTGGACCCACAAATGAAAGTCTTTTGGACCCACAAAAGCTTATGATTATCTGTTTGAGCTTCAATACTCTTTTTCTTTTAAGTTCTATCAACTGATTCTACTTGAAAATCCTTTTCGACAATCACCTAGATACCTTGACATGCCTTGCACTGAAACTGACCATGTCCTTCAACCATTGCTCTCTGGCTGTTGCTAACCCACTGTTCTCTCTATGCTTGGAAGAATTCCAACCTTCCCACTGAGAATCGAGTCCCTCTTTTGAACTCTTTGGCGTCAACACAATCCGCTATCCAATGGTTGCAAAAACTTTCCTGTGACATCTTGTCACAAGCCAAGAAAACCATCAATCTTGAAAACAAATTATACAAGACTGAAAAATGGTGCCAACAAAGTCTTTTTTCTCTTCAAGCAAATGGTCGCATCTTTGTACTTCATTAAAGAACATGGTGTTTTCCTGCATCTTGGTGTACTCAAAATCAACTTACAACCCAACAAACACCATCGACTAAACACAAGTTGAAAAACATGATCGACACAATATAGTCATCAAGACAACATCAACACCATTCGAGACTCATTTGAAACATATTGACCTTCCCAAAATAACAAGTCGACATTCATGATACACAATCATGTTACAATCATGAGTCATTCATGATGAACTATCACCAAGTTCATTATTTACGCACACACAAAAACACATGCATGTGCATAGCTCTTCAACTCTCCTTCCAGTACAAACATAAGTACATAAAACCGAAACATGTGGGTACATAAGAGTTGAATATGAAAAATATATATGGCTGTAACAAATCAGCATCATACCCCTCTTTTACATCCTCCTGACAAAGTTGTATAACACAAGAATGCATTCAAAAGAAATGCATTCACATGCAAACTTGCATTTTACAAGTTATGATACACTGCTGCAACTTGTCAAACTTCAACAAAAATGAATAGATAAGGCTGAAATGTGCATCTACAACAGAAAAATGCAAGCCTTACTTACTCAAGAAATCCAACCATTTCTTACCAAGCCAACTCAATGGTGAATTTTTCTGCTGAAAATTGTCTTCTTGTGAATCATCCTGACTCTCATCGATGATGGAATCTCCTCTTCCATTCTTGCCAATATTTTTATCCAACTGCTTCTTGTGCTGTGGATGAGTGGTTGGATGCAATGTCTAACATTGGTCAATGAGATGACCCCTCTTCTGGCAATGAGTGCAAATCTTTTGCATGCTCTTTT
>SNQJ01S0037513.1:38238-52384 GCA_010110895.2 Picea sitchensis | reverse complement strand
AACTATGCTCTGATACCATCTGATCTGAAAATAGAAGGCTGACTTGTTATGCTATGCAAGCACCCTCTACTTCAATAAAATAAACTTTACAGGACCTTGCTCCATGTGTCAAAATACGCAAGATAGATTATGTGCCAAGTTTATGCTTCTTCTGTTAAATGTTCATATGTGAGGAAATGTTCTTTTAAATGGTTAAATATGTTCTTTAAATAAATACACAACAACATAACTTGCAGCAAATCACCCATCAAACTCACAACAATAACAAGATGATAAAGGAGTTCACCCCTCTCTGGGCTACATCTCCTTGAGCCTCCTTCAATGGACTAGGTTCTTTGGGATTAGTTTGTCAAATATTCTTTTACAAGCTGCTGCTCAACTCCAATGGAAATACTGATTGTACCATTGGGTTCAAAATACATAAAAACCCCAAAATGACTATTAAAACTCTGAAAACAGATTATGGCTCATTTGGGCATGACCTCTTCTACATGTGGCCTTAAGCTTCCATGAGCTTCTCTTTGGAAAAAACACCTGTAAAAGTCTTCAAATGGATATGAAACCTATCCCAAAATGTTCAGAGCATACTAAATAGCCAAAAATGATTATTCATTCACAGAAAACAAACATAGACTCATCTGAGCAAGACCTCAAACAATGAGGGCTTCAAGCTCCCTAGAGCTTCCTGAAACTTCAATGGTTAAAAACCTACAAAATAAGTCTTCAAATTGCTATGAAAATAGTTCCAATGGATTCAGAATTTCCAAAAACCCCTAGCTGGGCTTTTACAGCACCTCATTTGGCCAAAAAATGAAGAAGATAGGCCTCCTGCCATTTTCTTCCTTCAAGCTTGTTGTCTCTGGTTTGCCAAAACGCACCTGTGTGTGAGTAACCTGGCTTCTGGGCGTTTCTTGTGCCTAAACCTAGAGCCTGCACGCATCTCCACAGAATGCACCAATTTGTTGAATATTTAGGGAACTAAGCCCCCAAATCTCGAAGGTGTTGGGCGCATGGGGGCCATGTGGCCACGTCCCATGCATAAAAAGGGCTACCCGTTGCTACCATTGAACATGCATGTGACAAGTGGCTAGGGGTGTGGCTATAGAACATTTGAAAAAAAAAATGCATGTGCAAATGTGTAGGGTCATATGTGAATGCACGCGACCGGGGGCTTAACCATTTGAAAGGTGCGCGCACATGTGTAACCATCGGGCACATGTGTGATCACCGAAACCGCGGGCTACAAGTTTTAAAAAAACCCTCGTTCTATTTTACAAAGGGCATGGTCATATATATAAAACCATGCGACTGGGCTCCAATCAAAACACAACTCCTCGCGTGCTCCATGTGATATGTGGTCACATGTAATAAACAACATGACCACGGGCTAGGGCTAAGCCCCGGCCCGACCCCCCACCATATGCAATATTATGTGAATTGAAATACAATAAAACACATATATACAATAAGGAATAAATGGTGGTACGTTGGTCAGGTGGACATTGTGAAGGATTTACACAGTGGGGAGGTTCAGGGTTCGAATCCCCATGGACCCATAAAATTTAGATTAAGAAACCAATAGCCAATAAAAGGGTGCCACGTGGCAGCCCATGACTGGGCCACATGGCACCTTACCATTGACCAAAAACTACCACATGTCACATCATGATTTGCCCAACTGTCAGCTAATCCGAAACTGCCACGTCAGCGTATGCCAATTCAGCTCTGCCATGTCACCTCTACCACATCAGCGTACGATCATGCCACGCCAGCATCTGTACGGACTGCACAGTCAGCATCCTTTTTTTTACCTATTTGGCAATTCAAACAGATCGCAATATCTCTCGCTCTCGACGTCCGTTTGAGACGAAACAAGTTGCGCTGGATTTGTAACGATGAGGGCTACGCTCTTGTTCGTTTTGATGCAATTCCAAGAACTTTGATTTTTGAGCTAAAGTTTGACCCCTGGTCCAGATTTTGATCACAACATCATAGGTGAGACGCCATTGATATATCATACAAGATGGAAGACCAACATTTCCTTACATCGGTCTTCCGATGGGCTGTGGCATCGCAGCTGAGATGTCTCGATGTCATTGTAGCGACGTCCATAGTGGGATTGGACAATGAAGTTCGAGACAACATGTGTCTGCATGAAACATCGTAACATAGACAATATCTGTGTCGTCGAAAGATTGATGCCATGTGAAATGATGTTTGATTGGGTCTGATGTTTTTCATTCTCTCGACAATAGAAAGTGGAAATTTATACGAGCATGTCATCGTAGAATGACCCAAATGTACTACTGATAAAAGAGAAAACATTAGAGAATATCCAAGTCTGACAAATGTGCCTCTCTCTTCTCCTTCTTCTAACTACATCTTCCTTCAAACTTGTGCACTAGATGAGTGACTTGAGTGAGTGAGAGAATGAGGTGATATCCTCTCTTATTTATACTAGATGAGGAGCACTAGGGTGGTGTCTCTTCATTAGGAAGGTTTGACCTCTCCAACTAGTGGCTAAAACCACTTTAATTATACCTAGGGGTCAACTTCTCAATTAACATAATTTAATTAGGGTTTGACAAATCCACAAAAGGGGATTTGGTCATATACAAATCCTGACAGGATCAATGCACAAAATGGGATTGATCCATTAGATAATAAATCAATAATAAGTAGAATATTCTTCACATTTACAATATTTCAACACTCCCCCTTCACAAGAAGGGTATTCTACAACATAATCAGGAGAGAGAGAGGGTAGAAACATCATCAACATCTGTAACAATGACTAACATATATATATATATATATATATCATCATAAGTTTTTCTCATCATCAATATCATCATCATGCACAATATGGGGTTCGAATAGCATCATTATCATCATTCAGAGCATGGAGTTGGAATATGAAACATCAACGCCAGTTAGTATAATAACAACATCAACATAAACAACACTAGGTTGATACAACATCATCAACAACACGATGATAATACAACATCATCAACAACACGAGGTTGGAGAAAAAACATTATCAATAGCATGAGGCTAGAGCAACAACATCATCAACAACACATGGAACAACAACATAATCAACAACATGAGGTTGGAGCAACATCATCAACACAAGGCTAAGATAAGAACACCATCATCATAGAGAAACATAATGAGGAAGGTGTAACAACATCGTGTGGTACTTTGAGAGTCCATAGGGATCTACCAAGGAATAATAAGATTTCCTAGGATATTAAATCCTAATGGAGCTACCATGTGGTAATCTAATAGACCGTCCTTACTGGACCTTTGGGATCTTCCCAGGAATCATAAGATTCCTTAGGATTATAAAAATCCTAACGAAGATACCATTACTAACCACATATGGCATATACATGCACAAGTAATCTGATATACCATCCTTACTGGACCTTTGGGATCTGCCCAGGGATGATCTATCGAGGGAAGTTCAGTCCCCTAGGATATAAAATCATAACTGAGATACCTATTGTTGGTCAAGATACCATAGTATCATCAACATCATGCCCCCTTTCGAGGGATTTCCTTTTGTACTATACCAAGCTTGTCTCGAAAGTACTCAAACATTGCACAATACAAAATCTTGGTCAACATATCTACAACCTTCTCATCTATGCCAACATATTGGATCTTAACAAATCCCCTCCACACCATATCACAAATGTAGTGATACTAGATTTTGTATGTGCTTCGACTTATCATGGAACATAGGGTTCTCTGTCATCTTTATTCAACTCTAGTTATCACATAGAATCATGGTTGCTTCCATCTCTAGATCAAATAGACCTATCAACAAATTTCAAAGTCATATGGATTCACAACTAGTGGAACATGCAACAATGTATTCTTCCTTTTTTGTGCTGAGAGAAGTATTGTATTGCTTCCTACTCTTCCATGAATTCATGCCTGATGCAATACTGAAACAACATCTTGAAGTGTGTTTCTATCAGAAACACTTCCATCCCAATGTGAATCAGTGTAACCAATCAATATGAAGTCATGATATCCATTATAACAGAGACCAAAGTCCAACGTAGCCTTAAGGTATCTCATCACATTCTTTGCAGCTGTAAGGTGAAAACATCTAGGATCTACTAGATAATGACTCAAGTTGTTCACAAAAAGGAATATATCGGGCCTGGTATTCATCAAATAAATCAATGAACCAATAATTTGTCTATACAAAGTAGCATAAACCAATTTTGACGAAGTATCCACCAAGAGATTCAATTTTGTTTACATGGGTGTGTTCATGGATTTACACTCTATTGACGGGCATAAATGACACACTGTCAATTGGAAGGGCAAATCTGGACTGAGGTTGTCTAAATAACCCAAGCCGTTTGGAATGAAATGACTCGACAGGTTTAATGGCTTCGTTGGCAACTAAAGTCCTAAAAATGATAAAAGAAATAAAAACTAATCTATAAAGCTATGATACTAAGTTTAATAATTTACAAGCATCAAAATAGAAACATGAATATGTGCATATGATTATGAACAACATATATACATCTTGCAAGATTTACTGGATATCTTGCGAAACAGATGTTTTTGAAGTGTTTCTAAAAGAGATAAAGAAAGCACATACATTTTTCAGTTTTCTATTGAATATTTAAAATCTAAACAAAAACAAAGAATGCTAATCAAATATGATTGAAATAAGAATAGATAAATAGTCAAAGCTAATTTAAGTTGTTCTTATTTCATTGATATTAAATTAACTAAATAACAAGTAAACTAACCTGTAATTAATCAGCTAAAATGAATTTATCTTCCTATGCAATTCAAATTCCTGACTGTCCTGCTCATGAGGGAAACTTGTGATAGAACGGTGCCAATACACCCAAAACAAACTCAAAGGTGATTTGGAGAAAGAATATAACAACATAAAGATAATGTACATATCTGGTGATCTTATAATAATGAACGCTTATAATAAAGGAAAGTGAATACAAAGTATTCATAAAACCCATTATCCAGTATCCAACATAAATCAACAATATTTAAATAATAGATTGATCATGGGTGTAATATGGAACAACAAATTACAGACATCATCAAAGTACTTAATAATATGAAATACCATACAATAACCGGACTAAATTTGTATCAAACATAATAACATTTCATAGGATAGAGGCAAAAACATAATGGGGTAAGCGTCACACAGGTCTAAAGCCAAGTAGTGAACAACTTCTCCATATTAGTCTTCAAAATCATATGTCCATAATGTGTCCCAGCCAAAGATGCCTTCACTACTAAGAGTGACCAATATTTAAACTATTTCAGGATTCACATGCTCTTATCATACAAGATAGAATTGACTACCAAAAAAATAGATAATATTACAAAAATAGTGAAACTAGAAACCTACTCAGGTATGAGTTGGTTTGTCAAAAATAAACCAAAGTTTTATAAATATAAAAGACATAAACTAATGAAATTATAGAGCGCATGATCCAAGGTGTTTGCTCCATGCAATCAACATCGTAATCATCAATTTCCTGTAGATAGAAAAATAGATTTGATATTCATAAAACAATGCTAACTATTATTCAAAAATATATTGGCTACATAATCATAGATTCTATAGCTAGTCTTATTATTAGCAAAAGAAATCAAAATTAAGTATCCCTATTTTGATTTTCATATAAGAGTGGAATAAAATCAAACAAAATCATTTTTATTATTAGAAATTGTCAAATGAAGGATCAGACAGTTCCAAATTTATGATGGCTTTGAAACTGGTTGTATTTTTTATGATGATATTACTAGAATTCTTGAGTCTTTTATTTTCCCTTTTTGTGTGTTCTTTCAAGTCATGGTTCTCTTGTTCCAACAGAGCATTCCAAGCAACTAGGCATTTTACTTGAGATTGTAAGAGTAGAATATCTCTATAATAGCATTCTATCCAATCTAAGAAATTGTCACAATGCACTGGTGCAATGGCAAGCCGATGTGGAATACATTCGACATTGTTGAAAAGGTGTATCTACAGTAACAGGCTACAAAGGGAAAGATACCTTTTTCACATGTCCTGCAGCCTTTTGGCAGATTATGCATTTGTGGGACAGTGTATGGGCATATTTGAACAATGAAGGACAATAGTATCCATCTCTTAGCACTTTGTGGGCAGTTGTATCTCCACCGAAGTGACCACCAGCTTCACCTACATGAAGTCCATAAAGAACTTTTTCTGACTCTTCCTTTTCTAAACAATGCAGAAAAACACCATCAAAGTTCTTTCGAAATAATACATCATTTATTAACTGGAAAGATGAATATTTAAGACTAAGTTCTCTTCTATTTTTAGGATCAATATTGTGGGGAGTAGATCCATGCATTAAATAAAATCTAATGTTCTCATACCAAGAATTGATAGTAGCTTGTGCACAACTGATATGTTTTTCATTATGCCGATTCACAGTTGAGGTGTTTATTTGACTTTCTTGTTCTTCAACTAAATCAACCACTAGTTTACACAAGCCTTGACCTCTAACAATTTGTGTAGGATTTATTTCAAGGTCATATTCATGTAGAAAATTCATCCAATTTTCCCTTTTCTCACCCAGCTCTTTTTGTACTAATAGGTTTCTCATAGCAGGGTAAGGAAAAATAAATTTGGTTCTGGATTTCAGCAGGTAAGACCGGAAGGTTTCATTACTTTGAAAATAACATATGCATGTTGATATACTGATGGGTAATTAAGTTCTTCTCCCTTAAAAGATGAGCTCATAAAGGCCATGGATATCTCATTGCTTTTAGTGTTTTTATGTGTAAGCACAACAACATAAGATCGGTCAGATGCAAAAGTGTAAAGAGTGAAATCCAGAGAAAAATCGGGACTCATCAAGGAAGGGGCCTCTATTATTGATTTTCTAATTGAATCGAAATCCTGACTTTCTTGTGGTCCCCAAAAATACAAAACATCTTTTTTAATTAAATTTTGTAATGGTCTAACCATTTCTGAGAAGCTCGAGACAAAGCTTCTAATGAAATTGATCTTGCCCAAAAAGGATTGCATGGAATTTTTTTAAGAAGAAGGGGGGAGTTTAGAAATAGGTTGGGTTCTTTTGGGGTCAATAATGATTCCATCCTTAGACACTCTAAACCCAAGCAGTTTTCCTTTCTCTACTGCAAAGATTGATTTCTTAGGGTTGAGAGATATGCCAAACTTGTGGCATCATTCCAGGACAACCCTAAGGTGAGATAAGTAATCATTCTTGTTTTTAAAGAAGGTGGTGACATAATCAAGATAGATCACGACTGATTGGTTAATGAGGCCATGGAAAGAAATATCCATTTCTCTTTGCAAAGTGGCACCAATGTTTATCATTCTAAAAGACATTTTCCTGTAGGCGTAAGTGCCCCATGTGGTACGAAAGGTGGTTTTAAGCTGGTCCAAAAGAGACATAAGGACATGGTTGTATCCCAAAAAACCATATAGCAGAGACAGTCTTTCGGAGACAGACACCTATTGTAGAATTTTTTCCATTGGAGGAACAGGGTAGTTGTCTTTATCAGATGCTTGGTTTAAGTTCTGAAAATTGACACAGATTCGAATTTCACCACTTTTCTTCCTTACAGAGACTAAATTAGACACCCATTACATGTGCCTAACTGAGAAAATTATCTTTGCAGTGAGTAATTTTTTTAGTTCCTTTTTAATAGTGGATTCCAATTTAGGATGTATATTCCTCATCTTTTGTTGAAAGGATAAGTCTAGGGTTTCATAGGGATTACATGTTGTATGATGTTTGGATCAAATGTTTTCAATTCGTCATATGTACAGGCAAATAAATATTTAAATTATTTAAATAACTTTATAAAAGTGAATCTTTCTTGCTCAGAACATCGCTTTCCAAGATCAATATTTTGAGGATTAATCCCTTGTTCCTAAATTAACCATTTCATAGATCAAAGAGGAATTGTTAGTTTTACAATTGACTATCCCTCTAAATTTATCATCCAAGTCATAATATTTCTTCGATCTCACAACATATATGGAGATAGATTTTACTAGCTCGGATGTCGATTTAGGAGATCGAGGATGGGATATTACCATGAAGTTTTGGAGGTTCTCAGCATGACTACCTTCATCAATGATTGCACCTTGGAAGGTGCCTTCCATATGCAAAAAGTTGATGATTTGTTGGTCATCATTGAATACTCCAATTTTTTATGTTATCCGGGATCGATGTCCTAATCAATAATTCGATCGAAAACACATTAGGGGAAATACCTTTAGAAGGAAATAATTTAGAAGCAACGTTGACTAGTAGATCAGCTTTCGAATTACTCATCCTAGGAATAGAATTTATATTTAATACTGAAAATTTATGCATCAAACTCCATACCTCTGTCTGGTAGATTTTCAAATGTGGGGATAAGAAATGTATGACATTTCTTACCTGCTTGACCACAATTTTTGAATCATCAATTACTATCAAATTTTTCACGTCCATATCTAATGCTTTCCTAATTCCTTGTAGAAGTGCTTCATACTCAGTTGTGTTATTGGTACATTCAAACTCAAACCGACAAGCCATAAAAAATTTATTACCTGTAGGGTCTATGAGTATAGAACCATCACCTGCTCCTTCTTGGCATTTAGAACCATCAAAATATAAGGACCAGATCTGTGTGTCACTAGTGATACATGGAGTATTCGGAAAAGATGGAGTTTGAGTATAGGCCATAACTTCAGATTGCTTCTCTGGATTAGGGATAGAAGAGATTTTGGTCATGAAATTACCAAAAAAGGTATGCATTCCCTACGTTTCAAATGAATTGGCGGATGTAACAAAATTTTCATTTGGATCATTCAGATATATCACAGTATGCTTAAGATAACATTCTCTGTTTATCCTGATTTTGTTGGGCTATCCATTTTCAGGTAGCCACAAGTGAGACCAGTCGGTAGCAAAATAACCATGCAACTGTTCTGACCAATATCCACTTAAAAACATAGCATAAAATTTAGGAATATCAACAAATATAATATCAATAATATTATGAACCTTATGATTGGATGATAATCTAATCAACATATTCTTAAGATCACCGATTACTTTAACATTTGTTTGATCTAGCTGAATAATTTTAAGATTAGAAGGTTGTATTTCTGCACTAATTTTTTGACATACAAATAGAGGAATCATGTTTGATGATGCACCAGAGTAAACCATGCAATTATGTACATTCCTTTTAAAATTTTCAAAGGTTAATAAAAAAGGTGGGACATTTTTCCGTGTGGAAACAACAAAATTCTATTGATTTTTTGTTGTTGTCTCTAAAACATTTTTATTTACATTTGCTACAATTTTTTCTACTAAGTCCCTTTTATCTTGAGGTTCAGATGTCCTTTTTGTTGGGACATTTTTAACTGCATTTGCATCAGTTTCGATTGATTTTTTGCTGCTGACATCACTCTTTTTACTGTTTTCAATGATGCTTTGAAGCATTTTCTGCAAAATAAGAGGAAATTTCAGCATTTCAAAACCATAAATATTTTCCCTTAGTTTTTTTATATCTTCAATTAAATCATATTCTAAAACTGGGGCTTCTAAGCTTTGTTTAATTTCAGTTTGTTTTGACTGTTTCAAAAACACATTTTTACCTACTTCAGGAGGGGGTTTGTTTTGCGTTTTGCTTCTTATTTTGTAGGGGTGGACGGTTTTGAAATTCACTTGGAAGATACTATCCGACAAGTGACCGAAAATAGGGGAGATGAGCCCTCCTCTTCTAGTACCTCTTCTTCAACTGTATCGTCAAAATTTTTAGAAGGAACAAAAGAAGAACTGTCATGTGCTTCTAAGATGGTTTTCAAAGCATACTGTAAACTTTTAAAATTTAGAACTTTTGTGGCCAGGTTTCGACAGTTAGGAGGAAAAGGATTTTTGAAAGGAGGTTTGAAACTTCCTTTACTTGTGGATGCTTCCTCGGGTGATATTTTCAAGTCAATGACCTGATTGGACATTTTTTGGAAAGATTTTTGTAAGCTCTCTAAGTATAAAGTTTATTGTTGAATTTTAGTCTGAGGAGGCCTAGTGAGAATTTCTATTTTCTTCTTATAAGGCAAAGTTGTTTCAGCTTCATTATTAAGAATATCTTTTAATCTCAATATATATTTCTCAATTTGACTTGCCTCGTCAAAGGCCTCTACAAATGTATTATTTTTATACCTTTTGACTCATATGGCTATGTTGTTTTGCAAGGCTTTAGCATAATATGCAACAATTAAACTTTCTGCAGGTATAGAACCTGCAGGTATTTTGTTTTTTAAAGTAAGAAATATTTGGTTAAATTCTTTCACTTTTTCTTTAAGGTTCTTTTTTAAGCTTGAGCGTTCCATAACCAAGACTTCCAGAGATTTATCGTCTTCAAAGTTTTCAAGAAAACAAGTTTCAAACTTGTCCCAAGAGACGATGGTTTGGGGTTGTTGAGAAAAATACCATGTGGAGGCATTTCCCTCAAAAGTATAAGGAAATAATTTGCATACTACATCCTCATGTTCAACACTCTAGAGTCTAATGGCCAACATAAATTTTTTAATGTGATCCTCGGAAAATTGTTTTGAATATGGATCAAATTTAGGTAGCCATTTCTCTGGATGTTTTGGTAATGGGTGTTGGGGTCCAATTACAACCACGACATCTTGATCAAGCCAAGGTCTAGCAGGATTATTTTGGTTTTCCACAGGAGTTGGTGGTGTTGAAGGCTAAGATGGCTATGATGAAGAATTGCCTTCATCTAAAGAGTCTCCTCCTGAAGAGGATGGAGAAGAACTAATTGGGGAAGGTGGAATACCATATCCTCTAGCTCCAAGGATAGGTGTTTGAGTAGGATTGGTAGCATTACCACTTAAATGGTTTTTAGGTAGACCATTGCTTTGAATATATTCTTGGATATCCGTGAAATCAAGGGGTTGATTAAGAGGCCTTCCAGGTTGTTTGATACGGGCTAAGGCAATATGAGTTCTTATGAGTGACTGATGAACAATTTCTTGGATGTCGACCCCTTGAGGAACTGGTGTCACTGGTTCAACGGTAATATCAGGGTTATCATTTGTGGTAGTTGTTGTTTTAAGTGTAACATTATTGTCTTAGAGACTACGCATTATGACATGAGTGCAAGTGTGTAGGGGAGGAGTCTTGATACCTCCATGTGCTATTAATTAAATTCAGGCCCTCCCTCTAGCACCATTTGTTGACGAGTGTAAATGGAACACCATCAACTGGAAGGTCAAATCCAGACTGGGGTTATCTAAATAACCCATTCTATTTGGAATGAAATGAATTGAAGGGTTTAATGGCTCCGTTGGCCAACTAAAGTCCTAAAACTGGTAAAAGAAATGAATTCTAATCTATAAATCTATGATACTAAGTTTAATAATTTACAAGCGTCAAAATAGAAACATGAATATCTACATATGATTATGAACAACATATATACAACTTGCAATATTTACTGGATATCTTGTGAAATAGATGTTTTTTAAGTGTTCATAAAAGAGATAAAGAAAGCACATAGATTTAAAAATTTTCTATTGAATATTTAAAATCTAAACAAAACCTAAGAATGCTAATCAAATATGATTGAAATAAGAATAGATAAATAGTCAAAGCTAATTTAAAATGTTCTTATTTCATTGATAATAAATTAACTAAAGAACAAGTAAACTAACATGTAATTAATCAACTAAAATGAATTTATCTTCATGTGCAATTCAAACTTCTCACTCTCTTGCTCATGAGGGAAACCTATGACAGAATGGTGTCAATACTCTCAGAAAAAACTCAAAGGTGCTTTGGAGAAAGAATATAACAACATAACGATAACATACAGATCTAGTGATCTTATAACAATGAACATTTATAATAAAGGAAACTCAATACAAAGCATTCATATAACCCATTATCCAATATCCAACATAAATCAACAATATTTAAATAACATATCGATCACAATTGTAATATGGAACAACAAATTACAGACATCATCAAAGTACGTAATGATATGAAATACCATAGGATAACCAAACTAAAGTTGCATCAAACGTAATAACATTTCATAAGATAGAGGAAAAAACATAATGGGGTAAGCATCACACAGGTCTAAAGCCAAGTAGTGAACAACTTCTCCATATCAGTCTTCAAAATCATATGTCCATAATATGTCCCAGCCAAAGATGTCTTCACTACTAAGAGTGACCAATATTTAAACTAGTTCAGGATTCACATGTTCTTATCATACACGATAGAATTGAATCCCAAAAAAATAGATAGTATTACAAAAATAGTGAAACTAGAAACCTACTCAAGTATGAGTTGGTTTGTCAAAAATAAGCCAAAGTTTTATATACATAAAAGATAGAAACTATTGAAATAATAGAGCGCATGACCCAAGGTGTTTGCTCCATGAAATAAACATCATAATCATCAATTTCCTGTAGATAGAAAAATAGATTTGATATTCAGAAAACAATGCTAACTATTGTTCAAAAAGAGGCTGGCTATAGAAACATAGATTATGTAGCTAGTCTTATTATTAGCAAAAGAAATCAAAATTAAATCTCCCAATTTTTATTTTTCATAAAAGAGTGGAATAAAATCAAACAAAATCATTTTTACCATTAGAAATTAGCAAATGAAGGATCAAACAGTTCTGAATTTATGATGGCTTTGAAACTAGTTGTATTTTTATGATGATATTACCAGACTTCTTGAGTCTTTTATTTTCCCTTTCTGTGTGTTCTTTCAAGTCATGGTTCTCTTGTTCCAATAGAGCATTATGAGAAAATAGGCATTTTACTTGAGCCTGTAATAGTGGAATATCTTGATAATAGCACTCTATCTAATCTAAGTAACTGTCACAATGCACTGGTGCAATGGAAGACTGATGTGTAAGTCACCGACGGGTACTTCATGTTTTCCTACGACTTGTTCTAGGTCATGACCAATGTCGGTAAAACCTTTTTTTCCTTTTATACACAGGGGTAATCTAGACACGAAGTCATACTATTCAAATTGGGTAATAGACTTGTTAGAAAAATAGGACCACGGAGCAATAAAATAAAAAAAATGCAGAAACAAAACATAGAAGATACACAATACAAGAGAGACACAGATTTATGTGGGCTACATCCACCAGAGAAATTGTCAAGTCCTTCCTTTATTATTATCCAAAAAATGAAGGGATACAACCTATAGAAAAACCCGTTGTAACTTCCTCTTCTTTCTCTCACAGTCTCCTATCTCATAATACAATACTCACCATCATACATAGCTGCAATACATTTCCCTCATAAAAGAGGGTTGCCTTCTAGGAAAAAATACCCTAACATAATTTCTACTGTTATATCTACAACCTTATAATGAACGGTTCAAATTTACAATGAAATTAAAATATACTTTTACAAGGCATTTTTTCCTTCGAGGGATTTGTCCCCAAACCCCCGCTGGGGGCCACTTGCCCCTAGACACCCTAGCCAGGGGGGATAGCCCCTCCTGGACCCCACAGAGGGGGTACCTGCCCTCTACATTCCCCCACATGGAAGAGTGTACATATTTCTGGGGTATAAATACTTCATGGGGTATAAACATGGATGAATGTAAAAGACCTCTGAATCAGGAAGATAATCAGGCTCCACAACCAACAAATTCCCACTTGGAGACCGATCTTAACAACTCCATCGCTGTTGTATATGTTGGACTCTAAACCTTCTTGGACCTGGAAAATTCCTCATCTTCATCTTCATTGTTGAAGACCAATTGAAACTAAGCAAGAACTCAGTTTCTCCCTGGTTACTCCCTTTGTTAACATGTCTGCATGATTCTGGCTAGTGTGTATCTTTTCCAACTTCAAATGTCCATCTTCCAAGGTGAATCGTATGAAGTGGTACATCAACTATATATGCTTAGTCCTTGAATGGAAGGCTAAGTTCTTTGCAAGATAAATGGCACTCTCACTGTCACAGTACAACCTACTATTCTCCTGCTTCTTTCCCAATTCCTCCATAAACCTTTGTAACCAAATCATCTCTTTACTAGCCTTTGTAGCAGCAACATACTCTGTCTCTGTTGTTGAAAGTGCAACAAGA
>SNQJ01S0037513.1:12622-24386 GCA_010110895.2 Picea sitchensis | reverse complement strand
AAACAAAAAAATAAATAAGATAAGTTTAACCCAATCATCACCTCGAAACTCAGAAACATAAGTGTTTATAAATGAAAGGTGGTGGCAGCTATAGAAAGGTATAATCCCTTTGTGGTGATTTAATTGCGATAAAAATCGATAGAGATGTTGGCTGCCAATACACTCCAACATATCAAGCCTCTTCATTATTTAAACTGCATACTTCCCTTGGTTAAGGAAGATCTTCTCTGGGCTCTTCCAAACTTCAAGACCTACGAAATAGTGCATCATGCCTAGGTATTTCATCTCAAGTTATGCAACAAGCTTCTTCCTACAATTTGTGATGAGATTTTCTTCTCTAGTTAAGAATAAGTCATCCACATACAACAACAATATAACTGGCTCATCATTCATAATCTTGAATTAAAGCTTAGAATCAACTTTACTCTTGGTAAATCCCAACATTGTCATGGAACTATCAATTTTTCCATACCAATCTCTAGGCACTTGCTTTGATTTGTAAAGATCATTCTTCAACCTACAGACATGAGTCTTTCTATATTCAACTTCAAACCCTTCAGGTTTTTCTATATACACTTCTTCTTCAATAACACCATTTAAGAAGGTTGTTTTCACATCCATCTGGTGTAACTTCCACTTTATCTTGGCTTCAAGAGCTATGATGGTTATGATAGAAGTGTATCTTTCTACAGGAGAAAACATCTATTCATAATCAGTTCCTTCCTTTTTAGAAAATCCATGAGATACAAACCTTGCTTTATGTTTTTCAATACTTTTATATGCAACATATTTTATCTTGTATAACCATTTGGAAGATACCACATATTTTTTCTTTGGTCTCAGAACTATTTCCCATATATAATTCTTTATAATGGATTGGTATTCTTTTGTCATGTCATCCACCCATTCTTTCTTCTGAATGGCATCTTCAAATAAAGTAGTTTCCTCTTCTATGAGATTGAACATAAAATCCATATAACTAGAGAATGGCTTAGGTTTCTTGATTTGTCTCACGGTTCCTTCTGAGGCACCATACTTCTCTCAATATTGAATAAGTTCCCTTTTCCAAACTGGTTCTCTCTTGTGAGAGATCGTCATCTGGGGTGGTTCTTGAGATTTTATCATATCATGATCTTATGTAATCTCTTCATCATGGGTATTTGTAACTTCCTTCACTGGTTCTGCAACTCTGGGAGATACAGGTTCTTCTTCATATACTTCTTCAAGCTAAAATATTCTTGATTTCTTAAATGTTGCATATTCATTAAAGGTTACATCTCTATTGATCTCAATATGATGGTAACTTGGAATATAAATTTTGAAGGCCTTATAGACCTCACAGTATCCAAAAAGCATTCCCTTATTTCCTAAAGGTTCCAACTTAGTTCTCCTATCCTTCAGAATGTGTAGAAACAATGGACAACCAAATATCTTGAGATGGATTACTTCTGGCTTCTTTCCGAAGAAAATTTCTTCAGGGCTTTTGAATCCAAGTGCACTATAGGATAATTTGTTTTGGACATAAACTACTATTCTTGTTGCTTCAACCCATATGTGAATTGGAAGATCTTGATTGTGGATCATATTCTTCACATATTCCATTATTGTTCTATTATTTCTTTCTGCTACACCATTTTGCTAAGGATTATAAGGAGTGGTGACCTCCCTCTTAATCTCGACATCTCTGGAATAATTTACAAATTATTTTGAGGTGTATTCTCCTCCATTATCTGACCTGAGTGTCTTGATTTTTCTTTCAGAGAGATTTTCTATCAAGGATTTGAATTCCTTGAACTTCCCAAATACTTCATCTTTTGATTTGAATAAATAAACCCAATTCTTGCAAGAATAATAATCAATAAATGACACATATTATAAATACCCACTAAGATAGGTTGATTTCATTGGTCCACACACATATGAGTGGATGAGACCCAAGATTCCTTATGTTTTACTATCTCTCTTCGAGAAAGGATTATTTGTGTTCTTTCCTTGTGCACATCCCTTGCACACACCTTCATGATCAACTTTGAATTCTAGTAGACTTGTAACTACCTTGCTCACATATGCTAAGGCTTTGTAGTTTATGTGAGATATTATTCAATGCCAAAATTCACATGGACTATCATTAGAGAGAGTCAAAGCTACATCCGAGTTACCTTTTAACTTATACATGGTGCCTTCTTCTGTTCCAATCACAATTTCATATTGTATGGTTTTTCCTTTAGGCCACATAAGAAATTCGCCATCTATGAATGAAACTCTGAAGCCTTTCTTATATAAATCTGATATAGAAAGTAAGTTATTTGTCAAATATGGTACATATAGTACATCCTTCATCTTCATCGGGGTCCCTGAATCAAGTTTGTATGTGGTTTCTCCCACTCCTTTGATAGGGTACTGGTAATCATCTCTGAGAGTAAATTTATGGGGAAAGTTTTTTTTTGCAAGGCTAGAGAGAATGTCTCTTTGACTTTTCATGGGCTTAGAATCACCATTTTCTATGAGCCAAGTATCCTCTCCAGGTGACACAATTCTTGAAAGGGAAGAAAATAAAACATAGTTTTTAATTTCTTCTTTAGTCATCTTCGCAGGTGCCTCATCATATTAAACTGCATGGACATGATGTCTCTTGTTATGTATCTTCTTATATTATTCTCTTATTGATCCAAAAGGGATCCATAGAAGGCTAAGAATAACTCAGAACTCATAGAGGAACCTTAGAACACTTAGAATGGCTCCAACATATAGAGAAAGGGAAAAAATTAAAAGTTACCAAAACTCAATGAAAATGACATGATCGTGAAGAGCGTGTCAAAATTTTTCTAACGACACAAACGGCTCGTCAAACATAGTTACGATTTGAAATATATTCATGGTCAAAGTTGCAGTCAAACAGGGTTAGTCAACATGGGGCACATCATCATCCATATTGTTGACATCATCATGATGTTAATAGCTAACATGGTAGGGGGATGTCATCGTATGGCCTAATGATTTCATCATTCCATAGGGAAACACTAGAGGTTGCCACGTGTCACCCACCAATGGGATTTTCAAGGGTCCATTTGGACCAATAGAAAATTGCCACATGGCACCCCTAGGAAATGCCATGTGGCACCACCCAGGAAGTGCCATATGTCATTATGGAAGGAAGGGGTGGCAACGTCAGCATACAGGTGGACCTATCAATGGGTGCCACATGGCCCAATCATTAGGTGACATGTGGCATCCAGGAAATGCCTAATATTAACCTGTGAACAAATTTCATTTTAATGGGTCCACCAAATCAGACGAACCACACCAATTTTAATTGGCATAGGAAGAACCTATAGTGAAGTACACTAAACTTAGCAGGGCAACAAATATATTTCAATATATATATATATATATATATATATATATATATAACCAACATTCAAAATGGAGTCTGGTGGGATTCGACCCCGAAACCTCCACAATACCCAACGCCTTTACAACTCCACCCATAACCAATGCACCATGGATGCCACTTGGTATATCTTCCCACACTTATTACTTAAAAGGTACAATCTGCCAAATCTAGAGAGAGGCACAGAGCGTACAGACTTGTGAGAATGGATTTCAAGCCATAATTGTCATAATTGTAGGTTGCAGAGGGCACGAAAACTGAAACATAATTCTTCTTGGGCTTGGGAGTGCCAGAGTTAGATCAGAGTGTGGAGATAGTAATTTTTAGGTAATTCGATGCCATGAATCTAGTGGTGATGTATGTTTTATGATCTGAGCATTATTTATGTAGCTTGATTTCAGAATGAGGTATATTCATGTATTTGCCAAATTATTTTGTTTAGTTAATGAAATAGCCTACCCATTTGAGAGAAAGACACGGAAACATATTCCACCAGGGATGAACTCCGTTATCAATTTTTTGTGTTTAGATATGATTCTTATGTCTCTTCATTTTTAATTTTTCCCTTCTTTAATGGTGCACTTTAATTTATTCTTATTTAATAAAATTATTTATAAGTCATGATGAAAATATCTGGGATCATGTTGGTATCAGAGCAATCATCTTCGACTTGAATTGTTGAGTGTGAACGCTTACTAGGGCCAACCATAACCAGGGTGAAGGAAATCTTAAGACTTCCAATCCCAAAGTTGGTCGTGTATCTAGAAGGAAGAAAATGGCAGAAGAGGACAAGTGTGATGAACATGATAAAAACTTTCACATGGTCTTTTCCCACATGTCATAAACGGTAGAGTGAATGTATTGATATTACGAGAAGAGGATGAAGAAGAAAGGGAAGAAAAAGGAAGCACATGAAGATGATGATGCTTCGGTAAACCAAGGGGCTGGAGGAGATCCTCATGAGCCTCCATATTCACCTTCGATTTCTAGTTCTTATTCCTTCGAGCATTCTGATCATTCTCATCATTCTAGACATAAAGTCTCTTTTAAGAAACCATTATTAAATATTGATGTAAATTTTTCTTTACCTATGTTTAATGGAGATGCTAATCCTGAAAAGCTATATAATTGGATCCGACAGGTTGAAGTGTATTGTCGTGTCCAACATATTGATGAAGAGGAAGTTAAAGTGCAATTGGATTCTCTTTGGTTGGAAGGCACCTCTCTTGTATGGTGGGAGAGCCAGCTTCAAGACAAATGTAAGTGTGGTAATATTCTTTCCTCGTGATCGGAATTTAAATCAGCGATAAGGAAGAAATTTTATCCATTAGGATATTTACACAAAGCAATGATGGAATGGAAAACTTTAAGGCAAAGTAAAGGTAAAACATTCCAAAGTTTCATAGAGGAATTTAGGAAGAAACCACTTGCACTAAACATTCCTTTAGATTCCTATGAAACGTTAATGAATTATATTGGTGCACTTCACAATTATATTCGTCATACTTTAATATTGTTTAACCCCACCAGTCTTGATGAATTTTGTGTGCAAGACACTCACCTTGAAATATGGGTAAGAATGGACAGAAGGAAAATCCATTCAAGCACTCTAAAAGCCATTTCAATGGGAAAGGAAATGGGAAGGACAAGAGGACAACTGCAAAAAAGGAGGAAGAAGGAAAACCCTCTTGCCGCCATTACAATAAAAGTGGTCATGATAGCGAACATTGTTGGAAACTACATCCATAGTTAAGGCCAAAGTAGTATGGAGGCAATGGGAAGCCAAAGAACATTGCTACAGTGCAACATGATCTTGGTTCTGATTGAGGCGAAGAAGAAAGGATCGTAGCAGTTGGGATGCAAGGTAAAGATTCCTTTTATGCATGTTCAATTTCTTTAAATGAATTATATGATTATGAAAAAAGGTGAAGTGAACTATTCCACGTAAAAGTTGTATCGAAACATATGAAGATAGACACATTATTTGATCTGGGTTCCCATGTTAATTTAATATCAGAGACACTTGTTAAGAAATTGGAATTAACCACAAGACCTCACCATAAACCTCACCATAAACCTTACACTCTTGGTTGGGTATCTGATAAATCAAAGTTAAATGTCACTAAGCAGTGTAGGTTGAGGTTTTCTATTGCTTCTAAGATGATAGATGAAGTGGATCTAGATGTGGTTCCTTTGGATGTCTTTGGTATTGTATTAGGGAGTCCCTATCTATATGATAGAAAGGATATCATCTTTTGGAAGGAAAACAAATACCATATTACAAAATATGGGGTGGAATACATCATTAAGGCTCACAGAATAAAGGACAAATCAACACTTGTTAGTTCAGGCCAAGTAAAAAGAGTTATAAACACTAACAAGAATCTTGTACTCACGATTGTAAAGGGGGAATGCCATGATAAGTCTAATGTTGTTAATGCTCTTGATCCTTTACATAAAAATGAATTTCTTCAGATGAGAAAGATCTTTCAGTGGGAAGGCATCCAACATAAGACCTTCGACACTTTAAATGTCGACATTGTGCCAATGCTCGCCTTACCTAACCTTAAAAAGCCATGCAAGTTTGAGACCAGTTCTAGTACCAATGTCATAAGGACAAACATGATTTTTAGATCTCCTACTGTTACATCTATTATTTTGAAGAATGTTTCCTTAGCTCATATCAATAATGATGGATGGTATAATATTGATGAAATCTTGAAAGATGTATGTGGGATCTTCCATGGTTTGCAGGTGAAGAAGTTTTGTTTGCAGGACAACTTACTGCACCATTTGAGTAAACCTCACTTTCCTTCCTACAGGGAAGCGCATGTAACTGAAGAAGATTTTGTTTCAATTGTACTTAGACATTTTGGAATTGTAATGTATTTACAGGGATGGAATTTTCCTTGAAGGAAAGTATTTGTAACCACTATTGTAAAGGAATGTCTGTTGTACTTTTGTAATCCCGCTATTGAAAGGCCAGGGGTGTACACACCACTTCCTATTTTATCCTATCATTGGGAGAGTTTTTCAGTGGATTGTGTAAGGGGATTACCCATGTCTAGTATGAGTCATGTATACTTATGTGTAGCAGTGGATAGGTTATGTGACAAACAAGTTTCTCGTTTGTTATCCCAGTATGTAAGGGTCCATTTTGGGTTGTCCACGTTCATTATCTTTGGTCGAGAGTCTCAATTGTTAGAAGAATATTGGACAAATTTGTGGTAGCTCATGGACATCATGATGGGAAGGAGCATTTATTTCCATATAAAGGTCGACATACAGGCAGAGGTGGTAAACAATACGGTGGTCCAGTTGCTTCAAGGATATTGCAGCTGGCATCCTAAGTCATGGGATGATTAGTTACTATATGTCAAGCCTATGTATAATCAAGTCATGTACTCTTTCACTCAGGATTCTCTAGTTGATACATGTCTTGGGTATTCACTTAAGATCCCCTTGGACTTGTTGTATGGGAAAGATTTTAGGGAGAGAGATGCAACCCACAAGTTCATTCAAAGGATTTAGGAGGTCAGCCAAGGATTCAAGGAGAATATGGAGGAATATTTCATCCTAGATCAAAGAATGAGCACTTCATGCAAGAATGACATTACTTATATTTGAGTATGCCTAAAGGGTACAGAGTCTAGTAAGGCATGGCAGATAGAGAAGGAAAGAGTGAGGGAGAAATCCCCTCACTTACTAGTTGATTGATGAAATCTTTTGGTGGTCCAAAAATATCTCAGTGGGAAGGAGTGATCCAAAAGGGATCCAAAAAAGGATAAGAATAACTCAGAATGCCCAGAATGGCTCCAACAGATAGAGAAAGGGAAAAAATTCAAAGTTCCAAAAACTCAGTGAAAATGGCATGATCATGAAGAGTGTGTTGCAAGATTTCTAACGACGCAAATGGCTCATCAAATAGAGTTACAGTTTGAAACATATTTGTGGTCAAAGTTGCAGTCAAACAGGGCCAGTCAGCAAGGGGCCACATCATCATCCATAGTGATGACGTTAATATGACATCATTAGATGACATGGTAGGGGGGCATTATTGTACGGGATGTTGACATCAACATTCCATTTGACAACACCAGAGGCTGCCATGTGTCACTGCAAGATACTAGATATATAAAATATGCAGAACAAAGATAAAATGCTATAAATGTCAGAATAAGAATAAAATATCCAGATAATCTCCACAATAACACATAAATGATATAAGAAAAATAATAGGAATAGCACTTTGATTCAGAAAGAAATGGTTACAGGCCTCTTCGAGGGGGCAACCTCCAATCGAGCAGTGCTCTATTACAATAATATCCAAGCTAGGGTTTTCATACGCTCGAACCTCATTTATACAAAATATCTATCAAGAGAAGCATCTAGAGGAAGATCCTTCTAGAAGCGGAAGCTTCTATTAGGTCTTCTTGCATTCACCTTATTCTATCTTATTGAAAGGCCTTATTAATATTGACCTTTAATACATCTAAATATATTAATCTACCTATGTGCGGGTTAGGACCCTAACATGTCCACCCCCTTAAAAACAGCCTTGTCCTCAAGGCTTGAGATGAGGAAACGACTGCAGAATGGTAGCTGGTTTCCAAGTGGCATCTACTGGATTCGTATCTTTCCACTGGACTAGCACTTCCTTGATGGTTCGCTGATGTAGGCGACGCTCATGCTGATCCAAAACTGCTTCTCACTTTAGCCAAATGAATCTATCTTCAGCTAACTCAGGAAGGTTGGTTTGAATTTGGCACCGAGTTCCAATCACCTTCTTTAAGTATGAAACATGGAAAACTGGATGTAGCTTCGACCGACTAGGCAGAGCTAAGTGATATGCGACTTGTCCAACACGTTTGTGAACTGTATAAGGACCATAAAATTTGGGCGCTAGCTTTTGACAATGATTGGCCTTGAGGGAAGTTTGCTTGTATGGTTGCAGTCGTAGAAACACCTGATCCCCTTTTGCAAATTGACGTTCAAAGTGACCTTGATCTGCTTGTTGCTTCATGTGATTTTGTGCCATGACCAAGTTATCTTTAAGGGTATGAAGAATATCCTCTCAAACTATAAGTGTTTGGTCAACCGCCTGGACCTTCGAGGTACCTGGTAAGTATGAGAGAACTGAAGGTGGCTTCTATCCATATACTGCTTTAAAAGGAGTCATGCGAGTAATTGTATGGTAGGAAGTGTTGTACCACCATTCGGCTAGGGGTAGCCATTGAACCCATTGATGTTGTTTTTCAGAAGAAAAACACCTCAGATATGTTTCCAAACACTTGTTGAAAACTTCCATTTGACCATCAGTATGGGGATGATAAGCTGTGTTGAGATGCAATTGGGTTCCCTAGAGCTTAAACAATTCTTGCCAAAAATTGCTTGTGAAAGTTGGGTCACGATCAGAAACAATAGAGTGCGGCATGCCATGAAGCTTGAAGACCTAGTCCATGAAAAGTTGAGCCACCGTGGATGCAGTAAATGGGTGTTGAAGAGCATAGAAATGAGAATACTTAGAAAGGCGATCCACAACCACCATTATGACTGATTTATTCCCTGATTTGGGTAAGCCGGTAATAAAGTCCATAGAGATATCCTTCCAAATAGCTAGTGGAATTGGAAGCGGTTGTAGTGTGCCCGGAGATTTGACTGTTTCTCCCTTGCTGCATTGACACACCTCACATTCAGCTACAAAATTATGGATGTCCTGTTTCATACCATCCCAGAAAAAAGAACGTTTGACTCTGTCATATGTTTTGGTGAACCCTGAGTGCCCCACTGTGGGTGTAGCATGAAGCTCAGAAAGTACCGTGGATTTAAGCTTTGATTGTTTACTTAAATACAAACATCCTTTGTATCGAAGCTCATCCTATAGCCAAGAGTACCCTGTGGGAGCCAAAGCCTTGCTCTACAATTGTTGGATCATATGTGAACTTTTGGGGTCTTGAATCCATTCCTGTAGCACAGCTTGCAGCCAATCAGGTACAATGAAGGAAAGAGAAAAAAGGGATCCTTCTTCTTCATATTTTTGGGCAGTGCATCCACCACTACATTGTCTTTTCCCTTCTTGTAAATGATCTCATAATCATAACCAAATAGCTTAGTCACCCCTTTTTGTTGTTCCTGGGAGGAAATGAATTGTTCCAAAAAGTACTTGAGGCTTTTATGGTCGGTCTTGATTTGGAAGTGTTGTCCTTATGCAAGAAGTGTTGACCTTCTTGCATAAGGACAACACTGATTCCTTTCCCTGAGGTGTCGCATTCCAACACAAAGGTCTTTGTGAAATTGGGAAGGGAAAGAACCGGAGTGGTGCACATGGTCATGTTCAAGGTTTGAAAATATTGAGAAGCAATTGGAGTCCAAGTGAAAGAGTTCTTTTTTAGGAGACTAGTGAGAGGTGCTGCAATCTTTCCATAGTTCTTAACAAACTTGCGATAATACCCCGTTAAGCCCAAAAATCCATGCAATCTTTTGAGAGTCTTTGGGTGCAGCCAATCTTCCATAGCTTCAATCTTTTTTGTATCCACCTTGATGCCATCCTTGCCAACCAAATGAACCAAGTATTCTACTTCTGAGGCACCAAAAGCACATTTGGACTGTTTCAAGAAAAGTTGGTGCTAGGAGAGGAGATGGAGAACTTGATCCACGTGAGTAAGATGGTCGGTCCAGGTTTTTCCATAGATGAGGATATCATCAAAGAAAACTAAGACAAAATGACGGAGAAATGGATGGAAGACATGATCCATGAGGCTTTGGAAGGTGGAGGGAGCATTACACAAGCCAAAGGGCATGACCAAAAAATCATAGTGGCCTTCATGAGTGCGAAAGGTCATCTTGGAAATGTCTACCTCTTTCATATGTATCTGGTGATAGCCCGAGCGAAGATCAAGTTTGGTAAAGAATTGGGCGCCACTCAATTCATCCAGGAAGTCATCAATGACAGGAATGGGAAATTTGTCTTTAATGGTCAGTTTGTTGAGGGCACAGAAGACAGGACACATTCTCCAAAAGCCTTCTTTCTTTAGGACCATGACTACAGGAGAAGAGTAAGGGCTCGTACTAGGGAGGATAATTCCTGCATTAAGGAGTTCTTGGACCATTTTCTCAATTTCATTTTTTTGTGAGAAGGGGTGGCAACATGGATGGATATTGGGAGGAAGGCTTCCGGGTACAAGGGGAATGGAATGATCATGAACACTGTGGGATAGAGGGAGGCCCTGGGGAGTGGAAAATACCATTTGATGTTTAGAAATGAGAGCTTGGAGGTCATGTGGCACCGAGGGTGTTTCTGTTGCTTGAATGGCACGGAGTTGGGAAATGACACCAACATGACCTTTTTTGAGCATCTTTTCCATGCGATGGGAACTAATGACCTCAGGTGAACCAATAGTGATGCCCTGTAATTTATATTGGTGTCCTTCCTGGTCAAATTGCATGGTTAATGCCTTAAAATCCATGAGAATGGGACCCAAAGTTCTTAGCCAGTCGCCACCCAACACAATGTCACAACCACCCATGTTGATAGCAAACATATGAGATTTTAGGTGGTAGTCACCGATTTGGAGACACACATTTTCACAGTGCCCTCCACATTTCATTGAACCACCATTGGCAATCATGATTTGGAAGTTATTGACATCATGGATGTAGCAATGAGTTTCTTGGGCAATGCAGCGATGAATAAAATTATGGGTGCTTCCACTATCAACCAAAATGATGACCTTTCGATGCTTGATGTAACTGATTAACATAAGGGTTTGGGGAGAGGAAAAACTAGTGAGAGAATTGAGGGAAATGACGGGTTCTACTTTGGGAAGGTCTGAGGGAGGGGTTATGTCAGTGATTTCAGGTGACTCAGACACAAGGGTTGTTTCAACATCCTCTTCTGAAATGTCCTCAGAGATGGCCATAAAAATCTTTTGTTCCTTACACTTGTGGCCCGGGAAATATTTGTCATCACAATTATAACAAAGGCCTTTGAGTTGGCGCTCAACCATTTCAGCCCTGGTCAATTTTTGGATTTTTAATGGGGCGGAGGGAGTAGGGGGAGTGACGGGTTTAGGGTGGGTGATAAAGGAGGATTTTTGGTTTTGAGATGATACCACCTGTTGTGATTATTTAGCTCTTTTAGTAGCCTCCACCCAAGTCGAGGGTCGAGCCATGAGAACATGGGCCCGAATCTCCTCCTTGAGGCCACTCATAAAACACTCTCGAAAGAAAGCATCAGTCATGCCCTCTATTCGAAAAGCATTCAAAGGCAACTATGAAGTCTTCTACTATTCCAGATTGCTTCAAATTTTTCAAATGGCCCAAATGGTTGGTGTCTGTGTCAAAGCGTTCATAAAGCTCAGTCACAAATTGGGT
>SNQJ01S0037513.1:1703-12612 GCA_010110895.2 Picea sitchensis | reverse complement strand
GGTGGGTGGGGTCAAAAATTTTGTCTAAAAATGATATGGATGAAAGTGATAAGGGCGGAGAGATGAATCCAATGGAATATGTCTCAAATAATGGTGAAAAATTTTCCAGTCTTTTTTTTTAGACTTATTTTTTTTCACACCTGCAGAGTTATACTCTAGTTTGAATAATACTGTAGTGATGAAATCCCCAAATGTTTAACTAGAAAGAGATGTGTATTTACTTGGCAACCAGAACACAGTTACGCAGCAATAGATCTGGTCTGTTTTTAATTCATTTATGTTTCTGTCCCACAAGGGTTAGGTATTCAAGGGTTATATAGACAAGGATTTACCCTATGTTATAGATCTCTTATATACGTATGAAGTCCAACAGTAGTACTTGGACCAATATCTTAGGGCACTAACTAAGAAGGATAGACCGTACCCTTAGCCGTACTACTCGACTACCCAGGTACTAGAGAGTATATTCTTGAGTGTTGTTCTCGGTGACACTATAGTAGTCCAGCGGCCGATAGGTTTATCTAAAGAGGACTTCATGAAATCTAGGTCGATCCGTACACAGGTGATGTCTGATGCGCTACCACTCAAAGGGGTACCAAAAGGGGTTACAAGGGTGGCCAACAGATGTGCGCTTAAGAACCACTTGTATTTCTCGTGTGTATGAATCCCTCAACCACGGGTTTATGCGCATAACGAAAGATCTTTGTGGTTTAAAGACGCCAGAATACGTCTCTACCCTGAAAAAAATTCCCACAATTTCTGCTAAGGAAAGTGCTCTAATAGCACTTGCAAGATACCAGATATATAAAATATGCAGAACAGAAATAAAATTCTAGAAATGGCAAAATAACAGTAAAATATCCAACATAATCTCCACAATAACACATAAATGATATAAGAACAACAATAGAAATAGCACTTTGATTCAGAAAGCAATGTTCACAGGCCTCTTCAAGGGGGCAACCTCCAATCGAGCAGTGCTTTGTTACAATAATCTCCAAGCTAGGGTTTTCATACCCTCGACCCTTATTTATACAAAATATCTATTAAGAGAAGCATCTAAAGGAAGATCCTTCTAGAAGCAGAAGCTTATATTAGGTCTTCTTACATTCGCCTTATTCTATTTTATTGAAAGGCCTTATTAATATTGACCTTTATTACATCCGAATATATTAATCTACCTATGTACGGATTAGGACCCTAACAGTCACCCACCAATGGGATTTTCAGGGGTCCATGTGGACCAGTAGAAAAGTGTCAGGTGGCACCCCCAGGAAACGCCACGTGGCACCACCCAGGAAGCATCACGTGTCAATATGGAATGACAAGGAAGCAATGTCAGCATATAGGTGGACCTATCGATGGTTTCCATGTGGCCCATTAGGCAACACATGGCATCTAGGGAATGCCCAATATTAACCCGTGAATGAATTTCTTTTTAAAAATATGGCGAGTCCACCAAATATGGCAGACCACGCCAATTTTAATGGTTGTTGGAAGAACCTCTAGCAAAGTATGCTAAAATTAGAGGGGAAACGTATATGTTTCAATATATATATATATAAGCAATGTTCAAAATGGATTCCGGTGGGATTCAACCTCGGAACCTCCGCAATACCCAATGCCTTTACAAATCCACCCATAAGTAATGCGCCATGGATGCCACTTGGTATATCCTCCCACACTTATTACTTAAAAGGTACAATCTTCCTAGATCCAGAGAGAGGCATGGACTGTACGAAATTGTGGGCATGGATTTCGAGACATAACTATCATAATTGCAGGTTGCAGAGGGCACAAAAACCAAGACAAAATTATTCTTGGGCTTGGGAGTGTTATAGTTGGATTGGAGCGTGGAGACAATCATTTTTGGGTAATTCAACATCACGAATCCAATGGTGATGTATGTTTTCTTATCTGAGCATTATTTCTCAGCTTGATTTTAGAATGAGGTATATTCATGTATTTGCAAAATTATTCTGTTGAGTTAATGAAAGATGCTACCCATTTGAGAGCAGGACCCAGAGATGTAGTCCACCAGGGACGAACTTCGTTATCAAGTTTTTGTGTTCATATCTGATGCTTATGTCTCTTCATTTTTAAGTTTTACCTTCTTTAATGGTGCACTTTAATTTATGCTCATTTAATACAATTATTTATAAGTCACGATGAAAATATCTTGGATCACTTATGGCTGAAAAATTCTTAGAAATATGTCCCATCTTGTCACAGTGATAGCATTGATAAGAGGATAAAAAAGATTCTCTTCTTTGACCTTTCTAAAACTTTTGGAATCTCCTTGGAGAGTGATATTCTTTATAGAAAGGGGTGAATATATTTGGGGAGTGAGATTACTTATGGTGGTGGGTCTCCTTTTGGAAATGAGACCTTTTCCTTCTTCCTTTAGCATGATAAGCTAGGGCTTTGTCTTCATCCCTTAATAGTATTTCTTCTCGGTTAACGACTCTTGCTTCTTCTTGAACACATTCTTCCTATAGACTGTCAAATTGTAGTTTTCCTTTTTCCCACAAATAGATTGGATGAAGGCATCCCAAGGTATTATGAGACCATTAAGAGTTGTCATGATGACTTCATATTCATCCAAATTGTCTCCAATTTATTCTAGTTGTTCCTTGAATTGAGAAATCCTAGAGAAATAATCATGAACTATTTCTCCTTTCTGCATCTTTGTATTCTTTAGTTGGGTTCTCAAGTTCATCTTCCAGTTAATGTTCTTTCCTTCATACATTCTTGTTAGGGAATCAAATATCTCTTTTGGATTATTCTTAGAAGACACTTGAGGGATTAAGTGATCTTTAATAGAGTCTGCAAGGATTCTTTAGGCCCTAACCATATCCTTCTTGTACTTTGCTTTAGTTGTAGCTTCTTAAGGTTCTAGTACATTTTCCTTTATTAATTTTGCAAGATCATTCTCTTCAAGAATGAGTGAAATCCTATACTTCCAGGAAAGGAAGGTTTCCACACCTTATAACTTGTCAACAAGCTTGGTGCTTGCAGACATCTTGACTTGGAGATGGGAAAATGGCCAAAAGTTGAAAGTTCTCTGAAATTAAATCTGAAGGAAAGAAAATTAATTTGTTTTCGTCGCATTTATACCCCATTAAGAATTTACACCCTAGAAGAATGTACACTCCTCCACATGGGGGAGTGTAGAGGGGGGTTACCCCCAGCTGGGGGGTCTAGGGGCAAGTGGGCCCCCGTCAGGGGTTCAGGGGCGAAGCCCCTAAAGAAAAATTGCCTTGTAAATGTATATTGTAATTTCATTGTAAATCTGGACCATTCATTATAAGGTCGCAGATCTAACAGTAGAAGTTATGTTAGGCTTTTTTGTCCTAGAAAGAAGCCCTGTTCTATGGTGGAAATGTATTGCAGCTATGTATCATAGTAAATATTGTATTCTAAGTGAGGAGACTGTGAAAGAAGAAGAGGAAGTTACAACGGGTGTGTTGTAGGTTCTATCCCTTAATTTGTTGGATAATAATAAAGGAAGGACATGGATATTTCTCTAGTGGACATAGTCCATAATGGGTGAACCACATATATCTATGTCTTTATTGTATTGCATATATTTTGTGTTTTATTTATACATTTATTTTATTTTATTGCTCTGCAATCCTGTTTTTCTAACAAGGTGCGCTTCGCTGAGGCTAGTAGGTTGGTGTAGTTTGTTTTCACAAATTCCAATTTTTACCCCTTGAAATTGAACCTACGCAAATATGGACTGGTACTTTTAGTACTGGTTCTAGTTTCCTAGTTTTCTGGTAATATTAAAAACTAGGGTTTCACTTTCTAGAAGTTTTCTCCACTGAAAAGGTGCACTCAAGCTTCCAATGAGTTTGATAGGCTAGGGTGTAGTTCCTTAGATGGTTTTTAGGCTGAAATTCCTTTCCAACAAAATCCCTAATTTTCTTATACGACAATAGTGACGTTTTTGGTTACCCGATGAAAGGTGCTCTATTCAGTCAAGCTCTGATACCATGTTAAATTTAGAGTTGATATTAAGTTCTTTTCAATTTACTATACAATAATAGCATAAGAAGGACAACTGAAAGAAACATAATCACAAGGTACAAAACATTTTATCCTGGGAAACCCTCATGGGGGAGAAAACCCAACAAATACTTCCTTTATATAGATTGTCGATACAATGCCAAGATAAAAGACCAAATACTAGAGAATATCCAAGACTGACTAATGCACATCTCTCTTCTCCTTCTTCTAACTGGAACTTCCTTCAAACTTGTGCACTAAATGAGTGACTTGAGTGAGTGAGAGAATGAGGTGTTAGCCTCTCTTATTTATACTAGATGGGGACTGCTAGGGTGGTGTCTCTTCATTAGGCAGGGATGACTTCTCCAAATAGTGGCTAAAAGCACTTTAATTATCCCTAGGGGGAGACCTCTCAATTAGCATAATTTAATTACGGTTTGACCAATCCACAAAAAGGGATTTGTGTTGGAGAAATTTCTATTTTTTACACACTAGTTTAGTGGGAGTAACACTAGTTCAATGGGAGTTAACTGACTAGTTCTATTTTAGACTTTCTAATCTCAGACCATCACTATTGTGCACGCATTCCTAATTATAGGATGTCATTTCTTATATGAGTGAAGATCACTCACTTATTGATAAGATAATAATATGCATTGATTCTCATTCTTCATTGTGTATCTCTCTTCATTTTCTTGATAAGCTTTGTTTGTGTATCCTTTAGCTAGATCTCCTGTGCAGGTTTCCATGAAACACTGACATAGTATCAGAGCTACGCTATGCTACTTGGAGCAAGCTAGATAAGCCAAAGAATAAGGAAAATCGGAGCTTCGACGAGCTAAATCTGTGGTTGTACCTTTCAGCAGTGTTTTCTCCAAAAATGTTAATGTTTTGAGAAAACAGCTTGCTTGGGAAGTAAATTGACCCATTCTACAAGTGGGTTTTCAATCATTTGGCGAGATTCCTTACCATTTGCTCAGAAAGTAAGATGGAAGATAGTGTCCTGAAAATGATACGAATCTATGGTCATGCCTTTCTACAGTGATTGATCCCAAAATATTAAGTTTTTGAGGAAATGACTAAGCATGTGAAGTAAATCGGCCCATTCTACAAGTGGGTTTTCAATCATTTGATGAGATTCCTCACAGTTTTCTTAGAAAGTAAGTCAGAAGATAGCCTCCTGAAACTGATATGAATCTGTGGGTGTACATTTCTATAATAATTGCTCCCAAAATATTAAGTTTTTGAGGAAACAACTCACAAGAGAAGTAAATCGACCCATTTTTCAAGTGGTTTTTCAATCGTTTAGCGAGATTCCTCACCGTTTTCTTAGAAAGTAATTTGGAAGATCATCTACTGAAATTGATATGAATTTTCACTTAAAGTGCCCTTTCTATCGTGATTTCTTAATTTTTCACTTGTAGATTAAGAGTAAATTTTTAGGGGTTCTTAGAAACAGTGGGAGAGATGGATATGACAACTATTATACAATCAAACTTGGTGGTAATCCTCACAACATACAATTATTTTGATTGGAAGCCCAAGGCAAAATTCCAACTCAGAAGGAAAGGACTGTATAATTTGATGATGGGGACAGAAACAAAACCTACATCAACGATTGAGAAGATGATATGGGTGAACCGTAGGGATGAGGGCATAAGACTACTTCTTGAGTTAATATCCATTGATCTATGGTTTCATGTTGCCGCATGCAAGACTCCAAAGGAGATATGGACCACCTTGGAAGGACTGTTTGGAAAGTAGGATGAGATGTGAGGTCATATGCTTGAGGTAGAGTTGAGTACCATAGACCCTAAATTTTTTGATAATATACAAGATTTCTTTACTAAATTTAAATCTTTGATTTTGAGCTTGGGTTAATGTGGTATTGACAAGTCTACACAAGAGAAACAACTTATTCTAACAATCTTTGCCAAGCTAGGACCAAAATACGCTATATATGTCTCCAATTTCCGTTCTCGCAAATGTCTTTTTGGAACAAATTGGAAAATTCCTACGTTGGCTCAGTTGATTAGGTCGCTTACACAAGATCAGACAAAAGTCATACAGATGGGCCTCATGAAATATCCCAAAGCACATCCACTCACCATGCATGATGGAAAAGGGTCATCCAAACAAAACATGAAGGAGGGATATTCCAAACCCTTTAATGATTCTTCAGGTTCCAAAGACTCTTCAGATTCCAAGAAGAAGAAGAAGGGAAAGTAGTGTAGTTACTGCAATAAACCGAATCATGAAGAATTCACATGCATGAAGAAACAAATCGATCTTATGGCCCATGCACTTCAGTAGAACAACCTTTGAATTTTCATTCCAGAGGGAGTCAAGAAGCAGAAGGAAGAAGATCCTTATGCTTTGGTTGCAATTAATTCCTCATATGATTCATGGATTATAGATTATGATGCATCCCATCATATGGCAATGAAAGAGGAAGTTTTATCTTCTTTAAGTCCATTCTCAAGACCCCCTATTCTTATGGGGGATGATACTCTAGTAGTAGGAGGAGGAGAAGGGAGAGTGGAACTCCAAAATGGTAGTTTTGAGAATGTTCTACATGTTCCAAATCTTTCTATGAATCTTCTCTCAGTTTATTAGATCACTCAGAAAGATAAAAAGGTTGAATTTACATTAGATTTAGTTTCAATAATTGACATACATGAAATTTCATCATTGCAATTGGTGAGGTGGATTGTCTTGTAGTGAAGAACACCATTTCATAGCAGCTGCCATTTTATTCTTTTGATACATTATCTTTTGAGGGGGGATTTTGTTCCCATGTGGTTTTCCCTCTTTCCTTGTTTTTATTCAGTGTTCATTAGTTTCATTGTACATGAGTACCTAAAATGGACTAGTAGCCAGAACTAATATTTTACTCCATAGTGATGTTTGGGGGGGGAGGAGTGTTGGAGAAATTTCTATTCTCGAAACACTAGTTCAGTGGGAGTTAACTGACTAGTTCTATTTTAGACTTTGTAATATTAGACCATCACTATTATGCATGCATTTCTAATTATAGGATGTCATTGTCTATATGAGTTAATATCACTCACTCAATGATAAGATAATAATATGCATTGATTCTCATTCTTCATTATGTATCTCTCTTCCTTTTCTTGATAAACTTTGTTTGTGTATGCTTTAGTTAGATCTCTTATGCAGGTTTCCATGAAACACTAACAATTTGGTCATATAGAAAGACCAACATGATAAATCTACAAAAAGGGATTGATCCATAAGATAATAACTCAATAATAAGTAGAATATTCTTCATAGTTATAATATTTCAACACTTTCCTTACGTCTTCTTGATTTCATAGTTGTTTTTAGCCTTTGTTTTATGGATTTAACTCTCTCAATATCCAAGCCTAATCTTGTGTCGTTGTTTTCAATAGATGAACCATCCATTCACTTAAATCACATCGAGTACGTGGACTGAGCCAACCGCTAGACCCAGAATATTTCTTCGGTAGCTTGGGCCATTTACACCCCCGACAATGTGTTGCTCCATACCAATGACATGTGCCTCCGTCCCGCCACCAATAACCAAGAAGAATATGTTGTCTTCATTGGTCTCCTCTCTAAGGCTAGTAACCTTCATATTCATCACCTTAGCATTCTATTGGATTCTCATGTCATCATCCATCAACTCAATAATGTGTATCATGTCCATGATCCATGTCTATATCGCAAGTACTTGCAAGCCAAACATTTGTTATGAAATTTTGAGTCCATCACATTTATTCATATTTCTAGAAACCTCAATCAAATACATATGTAACAGACCCACTACGGCATAATAAAATTTTCGCTTTTCCTCAAGGGACATAATCTCTGAAGTCCTACTGGGGTCTAGTGCAGGCTAGTTCTTCCCTATTCACCTCCTTGTGATCGTGGGTTAGGACCACAGTCCAAACAAACTAGGCGCCTTTTCGTGTTTCGCGACTCAGTGATACAAGTGAGTCCAATCTTAAAGGTAGAATGGCGAGGGGGCTCCAGAATGAAACCCTGGTCGTAGATCTGGGCACACAGATTCTGGCCATCCAGATCTACACGCTTCTTAATGACAGAGAACTAGCTCCCTTTCTTTATTCCCTATCTCGATAGGACCACCTACGCACCTAAATGCAAGCGCCTTTCACAACTCGTGACCTCGCGAGTCATGAGTCGAAGACCCTCAAATTTTCTTCACCAATCATCGATACCCGAGATTATGATATGGTATGGCCCCTTCTTATTAGCGCTCTCCACATGTGACCATTGGCTAGGGCTAACTACTAGCCTTTCTCACAACTTACAAGTTCGCGAGTTGAAAGGTTGAACCTCTGGGCCCTTCTTTTACAAAACCCCGAGACGCGAAAGTCAGAGCAGGTTTGACTCCTTCCGAGCTTCTTGGAACTCGCAACTTCACGACTTGAGTTGTTGGGCCCTTGTGCTCCTTTCTTATGAGAACCCGAAGTATGAGAAGTCAACAGGATGTTGACTCCTATTTCAATGACATTTGTCCACCACCTGTCACCACTTCTCCCTCTCTCTGGGCATCTTATCATTACACCACCTGTCAACCATGTGGGTCCCACCAAGCAGACGTGGCACATGTTGCACAAGCTCTCGCAACTCGCAATCTTAGGACTTCTACAGTCGAAACAAATTCCCCTCGACCTCCGAGACTCCGATATGCAATATGGCGAGGGGTATTGACTCAATGGTTTCTCCTACTTCTCTCTATTCAGGACTTCACAACTCCAAGGTTTTGGTCTTCCACCTCCAAACTCCCGAACCCTGATACGCAATGTATTGAGACATCAGATTCCATGGCTGTCCTTCCTCTTTGATCAACGACCCAAATTACATCATGATCTTGTGACTTGGGACTTCGTGACTCCAAGAGCCTGGTCTTCCACCTCCAAAATCATGAATCCCCACTACGTGATGTATCAAGACGTCAGATCCCATGGTTGTCCTTCCTCTTTGATCAACAACCTAGATCACATCGTGATCTCGTGACTTGGGACTTCGTGACTCCAAGAGCCTGGTCTTCCTCCTCCAAACTCACGAATCCCCGATATGCAAAATGGTCAGATCTCTGCCACCTATCCTCCAACATGGACGGTCCCGATGTCTTCAGGACTTTTGGGACATAGTTGAGTTCACTCTCTTGCCTAAGTAAAGGTTAAGATAGACAGCTTATAGAGCTCCAATGGGTCCCTGGGATCTGTGGTCCAGGATCTCATCGCTATTTGCGAAGGCTGAAAGGGCGAGGTGTTAACGCCTACGCTCCTTCTCTAGATCCGTCGATGTTGACAAGCTTGGGGTATTCCTGAAAGGACTCTAAATGTTCATTTACCAAGTGATACAGTATTTTCTTTCTATATCTCTATCTCGCTATCCCTTCTAAGCTTGAATCATGAAGTTCAAACTCTCGGAGCTTCAGGCTCCCATGACCCCGAGACCTTAGAAAGATACTCTTTCTTGCATAAGGGTTCTAGAACCAGATTGCATGAACTCTCAGATGGTTCTCAGGAAATTATCCCTGATCTTAATCATGTCTTTGGTAAGGTTCAATATGGTTACAAGGTTTATGCGGTAATTCTTGGAAAAGAGTACTCTCAATGGGCCTTCCTAGAATATTATGAGAAACTAAGAAAATAAGACGATTCTCAGGGGAGAGAACTCATGTCCCAGAATTAATCAATTATGAAGAAAACAACTATGGCATGTAAGCATACACAGGCATCCATTCTATCAAGTCGAACGTTAGGTAAACACTTCTATTCATAAATATTTACAAGCACATAAAACTGAACATGTGATTATGGTATTAACTTCAAATAACACTTATCAGAAATAACGCCATAGGTGATGCAACTACTGAGAGGGATGCTCGTTTCCACCCAACCATAGGCTCAGTGACTCCCAATGGATTTACCACTATCCACCCCCAAGCTGAGAGCAAGATGCTACGAGACTCCGTCTCGGTTTGCCAATGACTGAGAATGAGGGTTACTCTCCCCCTTCTCTGCTATCACTCACTCTATATATCTCCAAAGTTCTTCCTCCTTCCCTCACGTCTTCCCCCTACGCGCTTCTTCCTCACGCATTTTCCTCTTGCGAGGTTGCATATGGCGCAATTTCCCTCGCAATGGTCAGGCCCGAGGCTCCTACAGATGGGTGGTTCACTTCCTCCATCCCTCATTAATTACTGAGGAGCCATCTACCTACCAACCTGTGAGTAATTTATTTCAGGCCAACGAGCCACTCTTGGTTCTTTGGGCTAGTGAAGTCCAAATACTGTATTGGTTTTGGTGGAAGTTAAAACCACCTTTCTAGGTGCCTTCCACCACCTTTCTTCAGCCATCGTGGTCTCTTTTTCAACATATCCCCTCTGAGCAGTCCTGCAATATATATTCATAATATTATTCACATTCATCGACCTTTTTCACAAGGTCCATTTACATCACACATTCTCATTTTTGAGTTTGCCACAGTTCTTGGCCAGTATAGTTATTTTTGCAAACTAGGGGAAACAGGGTGTTACAATTCCCTCCCCCTTAAAGAAACAGCATCCTCGATGTTCTTATCTATCAACGTGACATGCATGTACAGAAGTAAATGAAATTGGATATGCCTATCTCATGGAATCCTCCATTTCCCATGTAGGCTCATCTGGGCCAAAATGTCTCCACTGCACCTTGACCTGTGCAATGGTTCAGTTCCAAAGTGGGGTTTCCTTTCTGTCCAGTATGCACTGAGGTTCTGGTAGAAATTCTCCCTCCGGTTCCACCTGGATCAGAGACTAGTCAATTATATGATTAGCATCATGTACAGATTTCTTCAATAATGAAACATGGAAAACATTATGTGCTTTTACTGTGGGAGG
>SNQJ01S0037512.1:246729-270073 GCA_010110895.2 Picea sitchensis | reverse complement strand
TAACATTCGACGCCAACACTCTCTCATGTTATGGTGGGTCTTACTTTGCGACTGTTGCAGTTATTTTTGTTATTTGCCGAAGATCTCTGAACGTGGTAGGGCCATCAATGCCCACATCATCGTCGCTGCTTATTATAGCGATCATTGCCAGTTATTCAGAGTATGTTCCTTTGCAGAATTGTCTTCTGCCTTTATCATTACCGCCCCCGAGGGTGCTGTAGTTGTCTACACCAACACTTCCGTCATCTTTTTTTAGAGTTACATCACACGAGCATGGGGCATGCCCGCCTCATTTGTACGCAGTTGTATATTTTTTCTCCGCACGTCTCTCAGAAGGTCGAGATACTGGTTCCTTATTTCTCCAACGGATCGCTCCGAACGGTCCCACTCTTGCTTTCCCTTACAACAACATTCTCAATAAAAGAAACATTGATGGATTTCAGCTATACGTATGCTCCTAACCTCATCCATCAGGGGGCATCTGTTATCACTGAAATTTCGTCTGCACATGGCGACAAGAACTCCACATCATCAAAACAACAATGAAATCATTCATGGCACTGAATTAATCTCAGCACACTCTGGAAGGGCAAAAAAAAATACAAAGTAACCAAAAATTGAAGGGCGCTTTACAACAGTGTGGGGCACGCATGCATGCGTGGGACAAAGACGTGTTATTAGCGCATGCACGCTCGATGCACGTCTGTCAACACAATAACCCACGCATCTGCTAATACGGCACATTAATTGAATAGGTCGGCCTCCCAACCGCCTACGGACCGGCCCCCAAGATGATTTGACTGTCAAATCAGAGCCAGATCTTCAAAATCGACGGGTTAATGACCTAAATAAACCCTAAACGGGTCCCTGTTCACACTTTGAGAAGGTTACGTGACTGCCCGGGAGCTGCTATAAAAGGCCATGAGGATTCACTGTTTTGGCAAGGAATTCTAAGCACTGTTATGCTGTTCAGATGGTTAAGGGCTCATCCTTTAACAACAACCCATCAGCTGCATCACCGAGAGTTCTTTCATTGCTATGTGCAGTTCATCTCATTTGTAAGGAAAGAAAATTGTGTGAGGGCCCCAAAGAGCCTTCCGTTGGGGGGAGAAGGAACCTCTGGTCTCTTCCTTCAGTGTGCTCCAGTTTTATTAATACACCAGCCTGAAACCATTGGTGACCCCTGTGTCTTGTGTTTGATGTTCTTTGTTTATTTTCGCAGTGTTATTTGTTTTCAGTTGATAGTTAGATTTTAGTTAGTGTTGTTTTCTTTAACCCTTTGCTCCACAGTTGTTCTACCCTGCCAGACCCAACAGGGTATGCAAACACTCACCTGATGACCATTTGAACGTGAACAATGAGGAAAGTGTTAGCACCTAAACATGTAAGAAGGGTATTTTTCTTAAAGCCCCCCCCCCCATTGGCGAAAAGAGGGAAAGAAGCAGAGTAAAAACCACTTATCCTAAGTTGAGGCGCAATTGCACATTTGGATAAGCGATGAGAAAATCTGTGCGGCCAAAATATGTGCACCCAGATTTGCGGTCAGGATTGGATTCCAGACCCCCCTCGCCATTCTACCTTTAAAGTGGGGGGGGGGTCTGGAATTGGTCGTGCATCTCTCAATGGCCTGGATTGAAGCGCTCAGATCTATGGTCAAGGTTGGATTCTGGACCCCCCTTGCCATTCTACCTTTAATAAAGGGGGGGGTCCAGAATTGGCAGCTCTCAGCAGACCCCACATTGTCATGTCTCTAATATCCTCCACCTTTCGCCATGCGTCTTCCACTCAGCGCCATCCTGGCCCATCCGTTTCCCTTTTTTTTTTTTCGTTTACACCTGTCACCTCCTACCAGGTGTTCTCCTCCTCATCCTCCAATTCATCTTTCCTCCTCCTTCAGGCCTGCCTCCTTGCAGCTTCCCTGCCATTTTCCCAAGGCACTTCTCCTCGTCATCAGGTGCCACAACCCTCTTCCCTCTATCCACATGGCCCCTCTCCATCTCATCACCCACTCACCTCCTGCCATCTATCTCTCTTTCTCTCCTAGTCACCTCCATCTATATGGTCGTCTCTACTCCTTATCCACTTGTGCCCCGCGTTCCATGTCACTTCCACCCATCCACTACTTCCAATTATGCGCCCCAACCTTCGCACTGGCCTCCATGTCTTATCCACTAGGCCATTCAACCAATCTAGGTGGAAGTGCGAGAAGACCTCCACATCCCAAAAGTGCAGAGTTGGCTGGGTCATTCTCAATCCCAAGGAAGCTATTATTGAGGTAGTTGGTGGTGGTTATACATCGTCTCCACCATAAATGGAAAGTCTGGTGATGAATTAAAATCACATCGGTTCATCCACAAGACTGTCAGGAGTTTGATTGCATCTATCATAAGTGCATGATTGTTCAGAGACTGCATGTGCAGATTGCCAGTAGACATGCAGACACAATGTTTTTAATACAGTGTCTCGGTTTCGCTGTTGTTGTTTTTCTTTGAGTATATGTAGGCAATTTTGCCATTTTGTAATCATTTATGGTAGAGCACAGCTCCTGATTGTAAAGCTTTAATCTAGCCTCTGGTTCTTTGGTTATAGAAGAACATTTGAGACTTCTTGTTTAATGGTAGCCAACTTCTTCTTTTCCTTTTTTCCTTTGAATCTAAGATCCCGAGCATGAATGATCCAGTCGGGTGTTGTATTGCTATATTATGTAGGTTTGATTTTATCAGTTATGCAATCTTCTTAGGTTCATTTGAAGTTTATTCGGCTCTGAGAGGATCTCATAGTTGAGACTTTTCCTCTTTTGTGAAGACTGCTGGAAGACCGGATGTTCAGAGCAGACTTTATTTCCCCTCTCTTTCCTCCACGAACTGACCACTATCATTATTACTGGATTAAGTTAGGTCAAGACCTCATGTGTCACTGCTATTCCATCCTAGTTTTATGAGTTAGAATGATATTGTTCTGAGTTTACTTCCATTCGAATACCCCTTTATAAACAAAACGTGACATAAACTGATGGGCGTCGGGCTCTGCTCCTGCTACAATCTAGGAGTGATTTCCGTCGCCAACATTTATGGCACCGTTGCTAGGGATGAAGTTGAAAATCTTCCCTGGGATTGAATGACATTGAGCTTCTGATTCTGAAGGTGCATCAGGCATCAGAGCCCTTGAAGATTGCTACTGTGCACCTAGCGACTCCATTGTGACGACTCCACTGTGGTGAACCTATTGTGTTAGTTGTGGCTTCTAGTAGTAGACACATGTGGTCCCATCCAGAACTGCCTCTAGCCATGCCTGAAGTGGACATGGAGGTGATTATTAGAAAAGGGAAGGCCTCTCAAGGAGAAATCTCCACCGTTGAACTAGGTAATTCACCACCCCCTTCCATAGAAACTCCATTTTCTTCTTCTCAACTTCCTAACAAACCTGTTTCTGAGGTTTCCCATTTCCTGAATTTCAGGAGTGTTCCTGATGAGTTTTCCCCTCCTGGTCTAGGATTAGAAGGAGAAATCCTTTTCACTCCCCTCTCCCCCGAATCTATACCTTGGTGTAGACCTCAGATCGCAGAAGATTTCACCACCCCTCCTCTTGTTGTTGTTACTGCACAAAGAGAATCGTCTGCCCATTCAGGTCCCTTAGCTCTCTTTCTGTATTCCCTATTGTTTCCCTTTCCTCCAGGAAGCTCATTTCTAGTATCCCTTGTTCACACTCCTTCTCCTTCGAGTTCTCCTCCACCTAATATTCCCATGGCAGGAGTTAATCCCCCCATGACTAGAATGGAGGCCATAATAGCTGCTATATGCTCCCCTTGTGTTACCACAACCTCTCAATGCCCTCCCAGCAGATGGATACCTTAAGAAGCTATCCAATTTCATAGGCGAAGGGGACATAGCTGCAGAAGAACACCTTGAAGCCTTTTACAACTTCACAGATGATCATGTTATCATGCATGAAGATGTATGGATGAGAATTTTTGTCCATAGCCTTGAAGGCAAAGCTAGAAAATGGTTTAGATCTCTACCTCCTAGATCTATAGATGGGTTTGAGGCCTTGGATAATGCCTTTCTGAGACAATGGGGAGACAAAAAAGACTTCATGTATTAAGGGACAAAGTTCAAGTCCTTGAAGAGAAAAGAAGGAGTGTCTATCTCTGACTTCTCTAAGAGATTCAATAAAATGTATAACAAAATCCCCGCTGAGATAAATCCCTTAGAAGCCTCTACTAAGATCACTTATGCTAGCGCTTTTGATCATGATTTCTGCCTTCTGTTGAGGGAGAGAAGAGCCACTACTCTAGCTCACATACAGGATGCAGTCGTGGAAGTAGAATCTAACATACTAGCTATTGACCGACTCAGGGATAAGGCTGATAGAGATATATATTGGAAAAGACCTGAAGCCTCCCCATCCCATTCCTCTCCCCTTCCCCTTCAGTCGGATGAGGTAACTAGAATGCTAAAATCGCTTTCGGCTAGGATGGAAAGGTGGGAGTTAGAAGGGAAGCCCATGTACAGAAATCCCCAGAATGCTTATAATAGAGGTTTCAGGAGACCTAATAACAATGTGCCACAGGCTTTCCCAAGGGAACAAAGGGGGAAAGACAGGGAATATCAAAGGATTCAAACCCCTCTCCAAAATAACCTAGTTTCTCATGAGGAAGGAGAGGAGATAGATGAGATTGACCCTGAAATTCACTGTATTGAAGAAACTTCCCTTTTTCCCCATTTGACTCAGTTTGAATACGAAGAATCCATTATGAATAGTCAAATCAATGAGTTAGGTAAAGGATAAAAGGCCAACAACACCCCTAGCAGATACCCTCTCAGGTCAAAGAAGAAAGAAGGAAATTTTGACAGCCAAGATCAGCCCCTCATAGTAGAAAGGCCTACTAAATCTGTAACAATCACTACTAAGGAAAATAAAACTCAGAATACTTCGACAGTAATCAAAGAACCTGTCTCTGAGGTAAGGGAAGCTCCTAAGCCTATTTCCTCCTTTAATTTTGAGCATGAAATTCAAAAGATCATAATTCCCGTCCCCCTCTCAGAGCTAGTTAAAAATGAAGACTTTAAAAGGTCCCTGTCCAAACCGCTACAATCTGAGTCCCCCCAGCCTTCCTCTGACTCAGTGAACATTCAATATGAAAAGCCAACAGTCATCCTAGGTCCCATGGTGGAAGACAGAGATGATTCATCCCCTCCCTGAACATACATGATAAAGTGTTGCATAATTGCCTCATGGATTCAAGAGCTTCCCACAATCTTATGCCCAAAATAGTCATGGAAGAATTGGGACTGGAAGTGACAAAGGCTTATCATGATTTGTACTCTTTTTATTCAAGGTGGGTGCAATGTCTTGGAGTCATCAAAGACTTGGTGGTCTCTTTATTTCAGTTGCCAATGAAGAGTGTGGTCATGGACATTGTGGTAGCTGATGTTCCCCCCAAGTTTGGCATGCTGTTGTCTAGGTCTTAGATTAAAAGACTTCGAGGAACATTACAAATGGATCTCACATATGCCACCATTCCAGTCTTTGGAGGGGAACACAAGAGGTTGTATAGAGAAGCCCAGCTAGCCTATATTATCAGTGATGAAGCAAACCCCACCAATCATCCCATCTTTGCACTTGACATTGATTTGGGGTCTAGTTTAATGCAAATCACTGAAACTCCTGATGCCCCTTTACAGATCAGAAAGCAACTTGTTTTCAATCAGGACCTACCTCCTCTGACCACCTATGATTGGAAGATGTTCTTTGACGGAGCTTCTTCCAGTATAGGAAGGCTTCTTTATGGGATATTCTTGAACATTCTTTCCTATTCTTTCAAGATGTGTGGCTTGCACACAAACTTCATCAAGACTGGTGGGGTTAAATAACAATAAAGTGTGAAGAATACAACTGTGAAGTGCACCAATATACTTCATTAAAGTTTCATAGTAATCTAAAGGAATGTTTAGTGAAAGTGATTTCTTCCTAAATTCCTCTGTGAAACTTTGTTATGTTTGACCTTTACTTTGTCTTATATTTTTCCATTCCATCATTGCTTTATGTAAATAACCCAATGGATAAAATTGCTTCCTTATTGCTGATTTAAATTCCGACCATGAGGAAAGAAGATTACCACACTTATTTTTGTCCTAAAGCTTTCTCTCCCACCATACGAGAGCAGTGCCTTCCAACCGAAGAGAGGAAAATTTCACTTTCACTTCCTCTTCATCAATCTGCTGTACACATAAATATACTTCAACCTGTCGGATCCAATTATCTAGGTTTTCAGGATTCTCATCTTCATTAAACATAGGTAAAGAAAATTTCACATCAAGCTTTAATAATGGTTTCTTAAAAGAGGATTTATGATTAGCATTCGAATGATGAGAATGATGAGAATGATCAAAGGAAGAAGATTAAGAACTCGATGGTGAAGATGGAGGCTAAGGAGGATCTCCTCCAACCCCTTGGTTCACTAAAGAAATTTCATCTGTTGGTAATTTCTTTTTCTTCCCTTTCTTTTCTATCCTCTTTTCATAATCTCCATACATTCGCTCGACCATATCTGACATGAGATAGGAGACCATATGGAAGCTTTTCTCCTGTTCATCACACTTGTCCTCTTCATCCATTTTGTTCCTTTGGGATGCACAACCAATCTCTAGGTTGAAAGTCTTAAGTGTTCCTTCACCCTATTTATGCTTGGCCCTAGTAAGCATTCACACTCAACAATTCAAGTCAAAGATGATTGCTCTGATACCAACATGATCCAGGATATTTTCATTGATATGACTTATTAAAGAATTGTATTAAATGAGCATAAATTAAAGTGCACCATAAAGAACGAAAGCTCAACAAGAAAGATACATAAGCATCAATCTGAATGCAAAAGACTTGATAACAGAGTTCTTCCTTGGTGGACTACGTCTTTGGGTCCTGCTCTCAAATGAGTAGGCCTTTTTATTAACTCAGTAAAAGAATTTGGAAAAGTACATAAGTATACCTCATTCTGGAATTAAGTTGTAGAAGATTTGCTCATATCAGAAAAAATACAACACCATTGAATTCGTGGCATCGAATTACCCAAAAATGATTGTCTCCATGCTTCAATATGACTCTGGCACTCCCAGGCCCATGAGAAATTTTGTCTCAATTTCTATGTCTTCAACCTACAATTAATTCATTAATGCTGCATTGGGATCCATGCCTTGGTCGTACCGTCATGCGCCTTGCCTCTTCCTCCTCGTGCATTGGCAAAATTATCCTTTTAAAACATAAATCGGGTGAAGTTTACTAACAAGGTGATTGACCTAGTGTTTGGTGGATGTGTATTAAAAGCTTTTGGTTGGGGAGGTCCTGGGGTCAAACCCGCGGGCCTCCCCCTTTTGGATATAATGTTACAACCACTTAAATGTTGGTGCTAAAATTGGCAGATCGGTTCAGATTTGGTGAATCAACGTTTGTGTTTGGCAGAACTGCAGGAACTGTTACTACAATCGACGGCCTCACCGGAAATGGTGGAACATTTCCAAATTTGGTGGACTGGGGGTTGGCCACCGGCCAACCCCTTTTAAAATTTGAATTTTTGGTTTCTTGCAGTCATTATGCATTTTCCAATTGCCACGTGGCATCCCATGATTGGGCCACATGGAAGTCATTCATTGGTCCATGTCATTTTCCTGCCATGTCATCTTTCCACGTACTGTATGGAATTCCATGTGGTTGTACGGACTACCACTTGGCACTTTCCCACTAGTCCATATGTTGAACTGAAAATGCTGAAAATGAGTGACATGTGCTAGCCTCTAGTCCTTCCATGTCAGCATGACACATGTCACTCTTTGATTGATCCACGTACCCTGTATGAATGTTGATGTCATATGTAATGATGCTAATGTCAGCAGTACAGATGCTGACTCATCCCTGCTGATTGGGCTAGGTTGACCAAAAATTTGACCGTGAATATCTTTCAATGTGTAAATCCATTTGGTGAACCATTTATGCTATTGGAAATCTTGTGACGTGCTCTTCGCGATGATGCCAATTTTGATGAGTTTTGAGGACTTTGAATTTTTTCCTTTTCTTTATCTGCTGAGGTCATTCTGAGCTTCCCGAGGTACTTTTGAGAACTCTGAGTCATTCCTAGGCCTCTCTGGATCCTTTCAGATCACCGAAGGGATTGAAGTACCTTAGAGTTCTAGTAACCCATAGTCCCAGAGAGCCGAAGCTCTGAAGTAAGATCTGACCTTCCATTGAGAAGGAAGATATCGACCATCCGATATACTTTGATGATATGTACTCTAGAAGGTTGAAGTGTTGCATAGGCTGGAAGTCCCGAAGGATGAATTTCCGAGGTAAATAATGGCTATCCATCCCAACCTTTTATTAAGTCATAGCCGTTGGATTAAGAAGTGGAAGGATAGTGTAAAGATCAAAGATAGAACATTGATTTGGTTCCGGTAACCATGCTAACCATTGGATATGTGAGAGGTAACCACTTCAAGAAGTTCAAAATTTGGAAGATTGGATGATTCTAAGAGAGAATTCACCTAAAGGCCAAAGTCTGGAGGCCGAGGTTCTAGCCCTCGGTCATGGGTTATAAACACATAAGTTGTGAGGCGCTGGAATATCGCTTAAATAATAAGCCTGTGGTTTTGTGCATATGGTCATATGTAAATGGTTTGAAGGAAGTGACTCACACATATTTCACTCAACAGAAAATTAACACCAGAACAATACAAAGAATCGATAAAATATCAAATATTATATGTTGGTGAACCAAGAATGCAGCAGAAGCATGAGTACGATATAATGAGTCAATCCATGTATGTGATAAAATCATAAGGACAAAGTTTGAAACCAATATTAGTTAGTTAAATGAAGAGGTGTGATGGTTCAAACAAAGGGAGACAATGCTTCATATATCACACTAGTTGGGAGACTACATAACAAAGAAGTATGGTGAAAAGAAGATGTAGTTGAACTTTTTAAGTATATATATATTTATATATAATGGATTGAATGAAGGTTCATTCTATCAGGTTGGTGCCTATTTACAAGATGGGTCTTGTATGAGAATTGGATTCCTCACATCTCAGTTGGATCTGAGATCAACAAGCTGGGACTTGTTATGAGGGTTGGATTCCTCATTTCTCAGTAGGATCTGAAAACTATAAGTCGGGTCTTGTAATATAGAGCTGGGTCTCTCATAATTATTTGAAGATGAATATATTCAAACATTGATCTTATGTATTCATTCAAGTTAAATAAATAAATAAAATATTTTTTCTTTTATATATTGGTTGAGAAATTGAAATAAATATATGTTCAAATAATTTATAAAAAGTGGAAAATTGTCCAAAGTTTTGTGACACTGATTCACCCACCCCTCTCAGTGTGAAGTGTTCATTTCAACAATTTGTATCAAAGCAAGTGCCTTAAACATAGTTTAAACACTAGAAGGTAGATTCTGAAGAAATGGGTGGACAAATGGCTCTCTCCATAAATGAAGCTCCCTTATTTGATGGATCCCTTATTTGATGGAACATATTATTATTCATGGAGGGAAAATATGAAAAGATATCTGAAGTCAAGAGGATCTGAATTTTGGGATTCGGTATTAATTAAGCCCTGACACTTAACTACTTCAAAGAGAAAAAACAAAATTGCAAAGGAAGCAAGGAGAAACAATTCATTAGCCTTAAAAGTAATCTAGGATGGATTGTCAGACCAAGTGAAAGAAAAGATGAGACACTACAAATCTGCTAAAGAATTATTGTTCCACCAAGAAAATAGTTATCAGAATGAAGCACAAGAAGAAGAGAGATCCTATCAAAGTAAGAAACAAGACTTAGATAAAGAGGATTCTTGTCAGAATAAAGAACAAAACTTAGAAGAAGAGAATTATTATCAAGATAAGGAACCCGATAAATAAAAGGAGAATTCCAATAAGATTGAATAACATAATACAAAGAAAGATATTTCTAATCATAATGAAATGCATGATTTGATGCAAATATCAGTCAACAATGACGAAGACAACCTCATCAATTAATTAAGGCATATATCAATAATCACTAAAAAAAAATACATAATATTAAGACTGATGTTACAGTTGCAATAGAAGAGATTCGTATGGAACCAGGAAATTGTATGCATATTAAAGATCCTGTGGAGGATCTTGACAATCTTGAGTACAAAACTATGTGCACTCTAGAATATTTGAATAAAGTTCAACAAAAAAATATGTTTCTACTACAACAGTTAGATCAATCTAACCATGAAGAGCATGAGTAAAACATTCAGTTAGAAAACAAAGAAGAAGATATCAAAAGCTTGAAACCAAAGTTGCTAATCTAACAGAAGAGATGGAAGAATTAAAGACACATGACAATAAAAGAAAATAAGTACAAAAAGAAACAAAAGAATTGGTTAACAGTCTAAAAACTCAACTTGAGGAAACTAAAGAAAGTGAAGAAGTCCTAAAGATCCAGTTAACTAGGAAAGAAAATTCTTACCACATGTTGGAATTGGAAATCATCAACTTCAAAAGGATAAATGAAAGTACTAATGCAGATATAATGACTCAAATTGATGAAGCTAAGAAAAAGGAAGAAGCCCAGAAGATTCAAATAACTAAAAATGAAGAATCATGCCAAATGTTTGAATTAGAAGCCATCAACCTCAAAAAGATTCAACTAGAATACGAGGAAGAAATCAAAATATTGAAAACTAAAGTTTTTGATCTAACAAAAGATATGGAATAATTGAAGACATATGACAAAACTATTAAATGAAAAGAAGTCTTGGATGAGGTAGAAGGAATAGTCATCAATCTAAAGACTCAACTTGAACATGCTAAGAAAGTGGAAGAACCCATGAAGATTCAGTTAACTAAAAAGGAAGAGACATGTAATATGTTGAAATTGGAAATAGTCAATCTCAAAAAGATGGATAAAAAGACAAATAAATATGTCAAATTCTAGAATAGCTTAGTTATCCTAGATAAGATTTGGAACAGTCAAATATCAGTTGATGAAAAAATTGGTCTTGGATACAATAAAAAGGAAGACAATGACAAATGGAGCACCATTTACAAACATGAGAAAGTAGCATCCTTCTCAAATGGAAAAGGTGCAATCACAAACCAATTACAAGTCATGAACTTTGTTAAGGAAAGAAGCTATAGAAGTAAAAAGGAAGAAGAAAATCAAAAGACAGATCTCTCAAGAAAAAATAAATTCAAGTCTAATGGAAATACCTTCAATGGATATTTCTTTTCTTGTCATAACTTTGACCATAAAGCAATGGACTAGAAGAAACTAGAGAAAGGATATGCAGGCAAATCCAAAAATTCAATTACATGTTGGAGATGCAATTTTGTTGGGCACACAATTTTTTTTTTCATACAATGAGATGTTACAACTGTGACAGGTTTGGGCACAAATCCCAAAGATGCAAGAATTTAAAAAGTCAATCCTTAAATAAGTCATTCAATTCAGGGAGAAAACCTAATAAAATTTGGAAGAAGAAAGGAGATGACAAATCTCCAAAAACAAAATTAGAAAGAAAAGGTCCAAAAAGCATAATTTCTCATACAAAGATATGGTGAAGAAAATCTGAAGGAGAAAGCAAGAAAGATGATCTTGCACCTGAAAGCTGAAGAAATTAATAACAAGAAAATGATGGGTGAAGGTCTTAATAAGGAATGTGAAATTCAATATGAAATAGATCAAGCTCAAGAAAGGGAAGTCCCTCTAGACGAATATGACACAATCTTGATGATGTCATAATCCTTTAGCTAAAGAAAAAAAAATCACTAATGGGGGGAGTTTTAGAATACAAGAAGGAGAAAATTGACAAAGGATAACATCACCTTAGGGGGAGTAAAACCTCAGAGAAAACAAGAAAAAAACTTTTTTTGTCATTTTGTAAAAAGGGGAGAAGAGAAAAAGTAGCAAATAAGTTCAAGGGGTATCAATCAACAAAGATCAATTGATAACAAAATTGATATTAAATCAATTGGTATCACTACAAGTTGGTATCAATAAGACTACTTATTTGAACAAAAATATCCGAATGAACTGAGATAAGCAGCTAGTAAATTCACAGGGGGAGAAAAATAGTTAGAGCCTCACTCTTTGTCATTGATGTCAAAGGGGGAGAGAAGCAGTAAAACAAAGTTAAGAAGACCAAAAAAATTCTATTAGATAGAAAAGAATATCAGTGATAGGGGGAGCAAAGGAATGAACTCATTTTTGTTTTACAAATATGTTTCCCTCAATGACAAAGGGGGAGATTGTTGACATTATTGATTGTGTATTGTCATTGATGGAAACATGAATCGAACATGTAAAGTAATAAGAGAAAAGGAAGATCACCTTGTGGCAGAAGTAATTCGTGATCACTATTGATCACGATAGGATCAAAAGTGATCCTATGATTCTAAATCTCAGAAAAGGTAGCATGGAGAGAATCAATGTACAAAAGGAGTAACGAAGGAAAATTTATTAAAAGATCAGAAGAAATAGCGATGAACATATCAGAAGGAAGAACATTAATCGAAGATCAGACGAGATGATGCATAGGAGCCATTCTATAAGGAATAAAAATAGATCGTGACTGTCGAAGGATGAATTCAGCAGAAAGTCACAATAGCCGTCAGATCTGGGAGTTGCAGAGGAAGACTGTCGAATCAAAATCCAATTAAGTCATGACCATTAGATCTCAGTGAAGGCAGATCTATGACAGTGAGCCATTGTGGGATTCAAAGGATGAGTTAACATCCACATAGATTTTGGTTCCACAATCCACAACGATCATTTATCATCACCCATCAACAAATCGATGACTCACACTCGTCCATTCACCAATGTGCATCTTCCATTGTGAAATTTGACGACGATTTTAAAGGTCATGTTAGTTGGGACTCTGCAATCATGCATGATCATAGATCTCCACGCTGGTTTAAGCACGACCATCAATCCTTGATGAGAGGTTAACATCAAAAATATTGGAACGAGGTCATAGCCCTAGATCAAATGGGTCATATCCCCCGATCAAATGGGTCATAGTTAAAGATCCTTCAGGCTAGAGCTTAGGGAAGGTAACAACTACCCAAAGAAACGAAGGGAGAAGTCATGAATTACCATCAACCATTGATATGGAGTAAAATATGGGAATCGTCAGATCGCAATAAAGGGAAGGAGGAATTCAACTCTGGCACTGACCACTTTGGCGGAAAGGAGTTCGAATTGAACCAGAATTCCATAATCCTGAATTCACAAAGAAACGCCAGTAGTTTGATCTAAGGAACACTTGGAGAAATATCCTGACCATTGGATTGAGTAAAGTGGAAGGATAGAATAAGAAAGGCCAAAGGCCCGAGATTCTGGATAACCAAATTCCCTACAACCGTTGGATCGTGTTAATATTTTTAGGTCAAAGAAGGATCGTTAGATGAAGTCAAGTTACTCAAGGTTTATTCTTCGGGGAATATCACTCCGGGAGAATTGGGAAGTGGGAAAAAACGAATAACCCAAAGTCCAGAAGGCCAAAATGAATCTAGACCATTGATCTAGAATTGATCACATAGTTGGATCAAGGATTCATATGAACCTATGACCGTTAGATCCAGTAGGAGGACACATCAGGAGATCCACGTCAGCAAGGACACATGGTGCAATCATATGGTGACAATTGTCTAGGTCCAGATGGAATTTTAGGTTACGTAAGTCATGAATCTAGGTGACACATGGTAGCCACTCAGCTAGTGCCAAGTTTGCAGTGACATCAACAAGTTACATCACTCCAGGAGTATTCCTTCAAGGGAAACCAGTTTCTACCACTAGCAACTGCCCGAAGCACTGAAGGTCGAAGCTAACACTAATCATTGATCTAATTCAGGATCATTCTCGATTGTTGATCAAGTACAGTGCAAGGAGACGATAAACGTAAATCATGAAGTAACACTAACCATTGATCTACTTCGGGAGAGATCTCAACCGTTGATCAAGCATAGTGGAAGGATAGCGTAAGCGAAGGTGTTAACCGGCAACAAGCGGTCACCACCACTTTATGACTTATTAGGTAGGTTATCACTCTTAAGGGATTGAACTACCTCAGATTTCTAGTAACCCGAAGTCCCAGAGAGCCAAAGCTCCGAAGTAAGATCTGACTGTCCGTCGAGAAGGAATATATCAACTGTCCGATCTACTTCAGTGAAATGTACTCCAGAATGTTGAAAGATTGCGGAGGCTAGAAGTCCTGAAGGACAAAGTTCCAAAGTAAATAATGGTCGTCCATCCCAACCTTTGATTAAGTCATAGCCGTTGGATTAAGTAGTGGAAGGATAGTGTACAGATCAAAGCTAGACCATTGATTTGGTTCTAGGAACCATGCTAACCATTGGATTTGTGAGAGGTAACCACTTCAGGAAGTTCAAACTTCGGAAGATTGGATGATTCTAAGAGAGAATTCACCTGAAGGCTGAAGTCTAGAGGACCAGTTTCCAACCACCGGTCATGGGTTACGAACACATAAGCCATGAGGCGATGGAAACATCACTTAAATAATAAGCCCGTGGTTTTGCGCATATGGTCATATGTAAATGGTTTGAAGGAAGTGCCTCATATAGATTTCATTCGACAGAAAGTTAACACCGGAACAATATAGAGAATCGATAAAAGATCGAATATGATATTTTGGTGAATCGAGAACGCAGTAGAAGCATGAGTATGATATAATGAGTCGATCTATGTCTGTGATCAACTCATAAGGAAAAAGTTTGAAATCAAGACTAGTTAGTTAAATGAAGAGGTGTGATGGTTCAAACAAAGGGACACAATGCTTCATATCTCACACCAGTTGGGAGACTATATAACAAAGAAGTATGGTGAACAAAAGATGTAGTTGAATTTGTTGAAGTATACATATTTATATATAATGGATTGAATGAAGGTTCATTCTATCAGGTTGGTGCCTATTTACAAACTGGGTCTTGTATGAGGATTGGATTCCTCACATCTCAGTTGGATTTGAGATCAACAAGCTAGGACTTTTTCTGAGGGTTGGATTCCTCATTTCTCAGTTGGATCTGAGAACTACAAGCTGGGTCTTATAGCAAAGAGATGGGTCTCTCATAATTGTTTGAAGATGAATATATTCAAAGATTGATCTTATGTAGTCATTCAAGTTAAATAAATAAATAAAATATTTATTCTTTTATATATTGGTTGAGAAATTGAAATAAATATATGTTGTTCAAATAATTTATGAAAAGTGGAAAATTGTCCATAGTTTTGTGACATTGATTCACCCCTCCTCCAAGTGTCAAGTGTTCATTTCACCAGAAGATTGATTGTAGATCATTGGATCAATATGGAAGTGTGTGACCAAAATAAGAAGAGTCAATCCATAACTTAGATCGACTCATAAAGGATAAAAATATGATTAAATATAATTAACACCTCAGGATTAGGGTTTGTTCAAGGAACTGTTACAACAACAGTAAACAGTTTTTAGCACCTAGATATTCCATTAATGATGAATAACTTACAATGGATTTGAATTATTTTGAATTAAAAAAAAAATATTAATGACAAAATGTTAGCATTATTATTAAATTAAATGAAGAGGTGCATTGTTTCTTAAAAAGAGACACAATATTTCAAATTCATACATGTTGGTATATTATATAAACAAAAATGTATAATGGAGGGAGAGTGTATCTTCCATCTATATCAGAATATCATAAGTAGTAGCATTGTCCAAGAAAGAAACTGTAAACATTTTTATACAGTGATGGTGGTGGGGAGGATCTTGGGAGGATTGAAGTCCTCTATAGGTTAAAGCCTGTTTCCCAAAGGAGTTGGTGCTTCGTAGAGTTAGTGCCATGAAATAAGGGAGTTGGTGCTCTAAAACTAGGGGATTGGTGTCTCCTTGAGTTGGTTGATCTAGATGGATTTCAGTGGCCTCCCACCTATTCCAATTGGCTCATTTTGGTATTTTTCCAGTTTGGCAGTTTTTTTCCTAGTTTTTGGGTCTGTGACTTCCGAGGTTGTTTTGAGGCCCTAAACAACATTTTTAGGGCTCTCCACAATTGAAATGTAGATGAAATTAGATTTTTATGGAAACATGTGTATTCCTTGGATAGACCTTTCCAACAGGCTATCATGTGCCTAAAACAAATATTGTATGCAAAATTTACAGCCCCAGGAAGTTGATGTACTAACTTACCCCAATGGGGCCCACATGACTTTTGGCGCTTCATCTCCTAGGGTTACGTTTTTTGATGTCTAGGGTTTTTAGCATTTCCGTTTATTGTAAAAATGCCTTCAGAGCCTCATTGTACTCATCTTCTTACGAATGAGCGCAACCGTCACATCTCTTCTCAGAGATAAGCCACCACCATTCTAGAAAGCTTGTTTTCCACTACATTTGACAGTTTCGGGTTATTTCCTTATTGAATAGAAACCAATTTTACTATATATCTGTTATTCTGTGTTAAGAATATTTTAATAATAATCTGTATTCATTTCATTCTACTCATAAAATATGGATCAATGGTATCATAGCGGTCTGTTCCTTGGCATTCTTAATGCATGTCCCCAACGAGGCCAGGGTACAAAAAATTGGGTCTCGAGCTTGTTTCTCTTGAGGAAAAAAGTTCTCGCATGCCCAAGTGACCTCTCATGGCGGGAGAAACGAAATATGATGGGACATGATATCCTTTCAAAATGTTGCTCGAGGAATCCCTCACACAACAGAGGAATGATATGATGGATAGTTTTGCACAAATCCTTCGACGAATACCAACAGGTGACACATCTTCCTCAAATGGAGGCGTCTCCCCCTTCAAGGTACAAATCTACTTTGATATTCCTATATTTGAAGGTCAGATAGACCAAGATGTTGTAGACAAATAGTTGAATCTACTAGAAGGGTATTTCTCTGTCCATAACTTCTCGAATAGAGAAAATATTACTTTTGCGCTCCTCAAAGCCATTCCCCATGTCAAAGATTGGTGGGAAAATTTTTGTGAGAAAAAGGAAACAGAGGAAACCTCTTTATTTATAGTCGCAGTCAGCTGGGAGTCCTTCAGGGATGCTATTAAGGAACAATACTACCCTATCATAAGTTATTAGGACCTATACACAAAATGGACCACATTGTGGCAGGAAATAGACCAAGCAGTGCTCGAGTTCACAAATATCTTCCATACCTTGCACACCAACCTGGGTATCAAATATTCTGAGAGACATTAGGTGCTCAAGTATCATGATGGTCTGCATAGATACATCCAGGCTGAAATTTAGTTTCTAGACATCTTGTCCTTGGGCACGGCCTATCAATATGCCGTCAAAATCGAGCAGAACCTTAAACAAAAGACGCGAAAAGTTTGGGCCTGGGAAGCCCTCATAGAAAATCTAGGAAAGGATGGACCCAACCCACAAAACAAAGGAAACAGAAAATATGGACAGCCTCAAGATAACTAGTCCAAGCCACAATCACATAAGGACACCGGAAAGACAAATAAATATATATGAAAGTGGTGCGGCTTCCATAAGATCCCCTGGCACAATAGTGCCTATTTATGCTCAAAGACATCGATGGTGGCTGAGGTGAAAGCCTCTAAATTATTTGCGGGTTCCGAATATGAGTTAGAACTAGAAAGGGAGAGACAGATCATTGACACAGAACCTAGTGCTACCGTTTCTACTACCAAGCTCCAGCCTGGTGAACCAGATGAGCCAGAGGAAGGCGAGCACCTTTTTCATTCACATATGTGGGTGAAGGGTACCCCGCTGCACTTCATCGTTAATAACAATAGCTAGAAGAACCTCATCTCAGTAGAGGTTGTCAAGAGGCTCACCCTACTGACAACACCACACCCACAACCCTACACCATTGGATGCCTCTTCCAAGGAAGCGATATCCATGTCAACCAACAATGTTGCCTGTCATACAACATCAAGCCCTTCAAAGATGAAGTATTGTTTGATGTTTCTCCTCTCGAATTTTGTAATGTTCTTTTGGGCCATTGATATTTGTGGAAATGTCATGCTGTATATGAGTCTAGGCCTCACAGTGTTATTATTACTTTGAAAAATAAATTGTACAAGATACCTGAGGCAGTCCCACCTAGTGTTATTTCCTTGATCTCTGCCAAGCAATGCATGAAGGCCATTTCTCAGACAGGGAAGTTTTTCTTCTTCATGATTCACTCTTAGAATGAGAGAAAGTTCACAACCACATCCAGAGCCTCCATAGTCGACCTCTCCACACAACAGAAGCAAGTGGATAAGGTCATGGAAGAATACTCATATATCTTCTCCTCACCTACCGGGGTAACTCTACAATGTCAGGTCAAGCATCCCATCGATATGACCCTCGATGCACCGCTGCCCAATGGGCCAGTCTATCGCTACTCTCTGCTAGAGAATGAGGAGATCAAGTGGAAGATCCAAGAAATTATCCACAAGGGGCACATCCATCCCAACTCATAGCCTTATGGGAGCCCAATCATGCTGGTACAGATGAAAGATGGAGCCTAATGACTCTGCATTGATTACCGAGCCCTGAATAAAATCATAGTCAGAAACTGGTACTCGATTCTCTGAATTGAATACCTCCTTGATTAGCTCATGGGGGCCAAATACTTCAGTAATATTGATCTGAAGTCTAGCTACCACCAGGTCCCGATAGAAAAAATGGATGTATATAAAACCACCTTCAAGTCAAAGGAAGGTCTTTTTGAATGGTTGGTCATGCCCTTTGGTTTGAAAAATGTTCCGACCACTTTCATGAGGTTGATGGAAGATATCCTGTGACCATTCACTAATACTTTTGTAGTGGTGTATCTAGATGACATCCTCAGCTACAAAAAGACATGGGCGGAACATTTGCAGCATATTCAACAGGTTCTGCACACCCTGGGACAACACAATCTATATGGAAACTTGGAAAAGTGATCCTTCGGAATGGACAAGGTCCATTAACTCGGATTCATCATTGATCAGCATGGCATACATGTGGATCCAACCAAGATCTAGGTCATCTGTGATTGGCCAGCCCCAACCACACTCACTGAGCTTTAGAGATTCTTGGGCCTTGCCAATTACTACTACAGGTTCGTGTTGGGATTATCCCATATTTTATGGGCCCTCAGCTAAGTAACGAGGGGTGGTGGTAAGGTGAAATTTGTGTGGGTCCAGTCCCAACAAAAAGTGTTCGATGATTTGAAGCAACGCTTGTGCTCATCCCCAATACTTTCATTACTGGACCTGCAACATCCCTTTGAGATCGAGACAAATGCTTTAGACTATGTTGTGGGCATCGTTCTCACTTAACACAACCACGCCATGGCCTATCATAGTGATACACTATCAAATGTTATCCATCAGTACCCTACTTATGAAAAATAAATGTACTCCATTGTGCAAGACTGCTGCAAGTGGAGACATTACATTCTTGGGAAGGAGGCAGTGATCCACACTGATTATAAGCCACTACAGTTCATGTAGACACAAGGAAAATTGTTGAATGACCGCCATCAGAAGTGGTCCACATACTTTCAGGAATTCCACTTCAACATCAAGTACCAACCAAGTTGTTGATTCCCTCAGCAGACTGCCAGTCGCTAAACTCACCATGGTGCTAGACTCTTGCAACCATGAGACCTATGGATGGCCCCAACTCTATGAGATAGACTTGTACTTCGCCACCACCTACCAAATGTTGGGCACAAACGTAGTTGTCACTAATTTCCATCTTCAGGATGGGTTGTTATGCTGTCTGGGCCATATCTGCGTTCCATCAAGCGAGCGAGCAAATATGATATGGGAATCCCACTACAATCGGGTGGCAAGACACTTTGGCATCGAAAATATAGTGGCAATGCTACAGAAACATTTATACTGGATGAAACTTTGAAAGGATGTAAAAAAGTATATCAGGTCCTACACTACCTACTCTATTTCCAAACCGACCACTAAGAAATAGGGCCTGTACACCCCTCTTCCTACTCCTGATAGGCCATGGGAATCCATATTCATGGATTAGATGTTGGGCCTCCCATCCACAAAGAGGGGAAACGACTGTGTTTTTGTGGTTGTTGATCACTTTTCTAAGATGACGATTCTGGATACCTACAAAAAGAGCATCACAACAGAGGCCACTACCAAGCTCTTCTTTGAATGAGTCTGGGTACATTTTGGAATCCCACTAAACTTTGTCTCAAATCGGGATAGTTTGTTTATTATCACATTCTGGTCTAGCCTATGGTCACTGCTGGACACCAAGCTCACTAAATCCATGACCTTCCACCCCCAGAAAGATGGCCAAACCGAGGTCGTAAATCGAATGATCATGCATATCCTACGCATGAAAAATTCCAAGCACCCCCACACATGGGATGAGAGTCTTCCCTATGTTCAACATAGCTACAATCGATCCCTGCATAGCTTAACCAACCACAACCCCTTTCAGGTGGGGTTGGGATTCCAACCATTGGCTCACATAGATGTTGCACTACCCCTTGCAATCACCTCGGCCAAATCATCTACCACTCCAACTAAATCTGAAAAATCCATCCGGTTCATTGAGAGGATCCATCGCATTTGCCAACAAGTTCAAGATATCCTAGAGAACTCCAATGCATGGTACAAGAAGTGCCATGATCAACACTGGGTTCCACATAAGTTTTAGGTGGGAGATAAATTTTGGTTGCACTTGTAGAAAGAACCCCTTACAGGGCCCCATCAAAAGCTTCACCCACTCTGTTATGGATCATACACCATCACCAAGGCTATGGGTGACATCGTGGATCTCCTTCGGCCTTATTTCCCACCATTATTGGACACCTCATAGGTAGCATAACAATTGACACCAACAGAGCTCAACTCCGAATGCATAAAACATGCATCCAATGATCATATTGTGGAAACATAGGTCAAGCACACTCACTAGCAAAGGATCCAACATTATCGAGTTGTCAAAGCAGGGTAGCTCCTGGACCAAGGAAAGTGGCTCCCCCAGGGCCAAATTCAACATAAATTTCCTCATCTGATGGGGGTACTCAACGCAATGGAGCCCATTGCTTCCTAAGTGGGGAGGATTGATCTAGATTGATGTCGGTGGCCTGCCACCTATTCCAACTAGCTCATTTTGGCAGTTTTGCAGTTTGGGAGATTTTTCCTAGTTTTTGGGTCCCTGACTTGCGGGGCCATTTTGAGGCCCTAAACAACGTTTTTAGGGCTCACCAATGTCGAATTGTACATGGGTTTAGATTCTTATGGAAACATTTGTATTCCTTGGATAGACCTTTCCAACGGGCTATCGTGCACCTAAAACAAAGATCATATGAAAAAGTTACGACCCCGGGAAGTTGATGTACTAACTTACCCCAATGGGGCCCACATGACTTTTGGCGTTTCATCTCCTAGGGTTAGGTTTTTGGATGTCTAGGGTTTTTGGAATTCCTGTTTATTTTTAAAAGACCTTCATAGCCTCATTGTACTCATCTTCTTGCGAATGAGCGCAACTGTCACATCTCTTCTCATAGATAAGACGCCACCATTCTAGCAAGCTTATTTTCCACTACATTTTACAGTTTCAGCTTATTTCCTTATTGAATAGAAACCAGTTTTACTGTATATCTGTTATTTTGTGTTAAGCATATTTTAATAATAATCTTTGTTCATATCATTCTTCTCATAAAATTTGTATCATTGGTGCTCAGAAGAAGAGATATTGTTGTCTCTCACATGATTGTAACTTGTACTTGTTATTGTTATATTAAAATTTTTGTATTTAGTACATTCTTGTTGATAAATTGTTGTGATTAATAAGTTTAATAATTAATTATTATTAAAAATATTAAAAAATAAGCAATACTGATTCAACCCCCCCTCTCAGTATTGGCCAATATTTCAACAATTGGTATCAGAGCAAGTGCCTTCACCATATTTTAACCACTGGAAGGTAAATTCTTAAGAGATCAAATGGATAAAAAATAAGGAATGTCCTCCAATAGAGCACCACTGTTTAGAGGAAATGATTATTCTTTCTGGAGTATAAGAATGAAAATATATTTGATGGCCCTTGGATGTGATGTCTGGAAATCTATCGAAAATGGTTACACTGTTCCATCTACTCCACCTACTGATACTAATTCAAATAAGATCTATAATGACAATTCAAGAACTATTAATGCTATTCTTGGAGGATTAGCGAATTCTATTTTTGTAAAAGTGATGCAATCTAAATCAACAAAGAAAATTGTGGATAAAATGAAGATCATCTATGAAGGAGATGGAAAGGTCAAGAAATCTAAACTTCAAACACACAGAGGGTAGTTTGAGAGTCTGAAGATGAAAGAGGAAGAAAACATTGCATAATATTTTCAAAGAGTGGATGAAATAGTCAATTCAATCAGAGCACTGGGAGAAGATATAGCATACAAGATTATTGTCCAAAAGGTGATGATATCATTACCAATGAGATATGATGCCAAGGTATCTACCTTGGAAGATCAATAATAGCTTTAAAACCTTACAATGGATGAACTTCATGGGTTTCTTATAGCATATGAAATGAGAACTGGGAAAGAAAATTCATCAAAAAGGGAATCAACCTTCAAAGCATCAAAAGAAAAAAGGAACCATAAGCATGTGCCAAATTAAAATCACTAAGATATATCAGATGAATAAGAGGCCAACTTTATAGGAAAACTCAAGAAAGGGTTTGGAAAATACAAAGGGAAGTTACCTTTCAAATGATTCAACTGTGGAAAAATTGGACACTTCGCTAACAAATGTCCCTATCCGAAACAAGAAGATAATGATGAAGAAGAAGCTTACAATCAGAAAGAACATAAAAATGGAAAAACGAAAAACAAAAAGAAGAAGACCTTTTACACCAAAGAGGACAAGAGTTCATCTGAAGAAAGTGAAGATGAAGAGTCATAACATCTATTTATGGGTATAGAAACCTAAGATAATATTTCTAAAAATACTTTTGAGATTGAAGAAAAATCTGAGGATGAAGGAGAATTAGAACTAAAATCAGAACTAATCAGTGCTTTGGATGAAATTAGGAAGTATAAAAACAAAAAACAAGTTACTAAGGGGACAACTGCTAGACTTTGAAAAATCACAACAATTAATAGAAAAAGAAGTTTAAAAAACCATCAAAGAATTAGAGAAAATCATCATTTACCTAAGGAATCAACTTCAAGAATCCAAGAGAAACAAGCAAGTATTGATTAAACAAATCAACAAAAAACAACAAGATTGTAAGAATCCAAAGACAAGAATTGTTAGACTAAATAGGGAACTTGAGATAGGAAACGACCAATCAA
>SNQJ01S0037512.1:235943-246708 GCA_010110895.2 Picea sitchensis | reverse complement strand
TCAAGATTCAACCTCTGCAAAAAATAAGACTGACAAACAACCAATCAGTTATGTAGATGCTCTTAGAATCCCCTTAAAAAGGGAAGATAACAAGGGGAAGATGGTACCATTAAAGAGTGTTCTTAATAAATAGAAATCAACACCCCTACTTCTATGGGGAAAAATCCCCCTAATCTGGGTCTAGAGACTAGGCAGAGCCTTGACACCTTAAAAGACTGAAAAGCTTATATTCTACCCAAATCTAACAAGACCTAATGATAATTAAGGGAAGAGAGAGAAGTTCGAAATGTGTACCTTAAATCCTTCCAGCTGTTGTCGATCCCTTCCTATTGCCGCTTGTTCCAAGATTGTAGGCCTCCTCCCAAAGCCGGCCTGAAAGAACTTTATAGAACAAACTATGACAACATATGCATAAATATAAAGATCATATAAAAGTATATATGTTCATGAAAATCATTTATAAATGTGAACATAAAGACATAAATATCTGGGACAAGAAGTTTCTCTTTTATTAATAACAAAATTAAAAGTTACAACTTGAATCTTGTTGGCGCCACTCCACGAACCTCGCTCGGGTTCCTCTACTTTGAATCCAAGTGCATTATTCCCAATATCCTATCCTCACAACCAACATGCCAATATAGGGGAAAGGGATGGATTGTATAAGGAGGATGGATGGAAGGGAATGCTGAGGATGAAACTCAGAGCATGATGCAAAAAGGCTTGGAATACAAGGGAGAAATTTTGGCAGAATTCACTTGCCTCTTCTTTCATATATCCAAATGAACCCCCTAGGGCCCTTTTAATATGGAGAAATGATGGTTATTTGGTTTTCAGAAGGGCTACAAGAGGTAAAATGGTTGTGCAAACTAAAATAGCCCGTAAACTCCGCCGGAAAGTGCAAAATTTATATGTTTTTTCAATTTTTAGAGTACACACGATATTTCAGGCATGCAGTTAGCGTATGTACACGGGATTTTAGGTATGCATCTAGCATATGTACACACTCTGCATATGTATCAGGGTGCATACACCATACAATTTTTTTTTTGCGAGGAAATCCAACAAAAAGGTTTGGCATAAGTGTGAATGAGTAGGCCAACATCAGAAATGCATAGTAGTGGCATTTTGAGTTATAACAGATGCCCCATAATGTGTGAGGTCAGAAGAGAAACTAATGGCCAAAATACATTAAAACATATTTAATAAAGTGGGAAGGCACTAGATTCGATTCAACTCAAGTGAGTATCCATGAGCGCATAATCTGCAATAAAATAATAATCACCGAGGTGGGCGTACCCATGCTTAGGAAAAACTAAACATGGATGCCAATAAAGTACATTGTAGATCCATGTCATATATAGTAATCATGGCTACCTAAGCAATGTGTATTCCAATATAAAGTGTAGCCACGAATAATACACAACGGATTTACATCTCAACATCATTGGAAGATGTACAATGTTATATGAATCTTCAAGAGGCATTAATTTTTGTGGCTATAGATGATCACTTCCTAAGGCCATACTAGATCCCAATTCTTGCATCACAAACTGAAGGTCAAGAGACTGATCATAGAATGACCGACTCAGGTTGCAAGACTTCCCCTTGGACAAGAGAACGAAACATGAAAATACTCAGGAATCATGTTATTGACATAAGTATGTGGCATAGGAGGCACCGAAAACTCTCCATATGTTTGGAAGATTAACCAAATGGAGGAGGACACAACTCTATGTAATGAGAACAACTTCCTAATGCCATACTAGATCCCAATGCTTGCAGAACAAACTGAAGGGAGATTTGGGAAATGGAGCGGAGCTGCAAGGGAAGTTGTAGCAACGAGGATCTTGACGTAACCATAATGAAACCATGAAGTTACCTTCTTGTTTATTATGGTTTATTTATTTATTTTTAATGTGCTAGCTAGGATAGTTTTCACACTTTTTCCTTCTTTTTTTTTTTTTTTTAAAGCATGAGAAGAACGAAGATTATCCGACCGGGACTTGTTTTCTTTTCTTTTATTTTCTGTGGATAGAGATGATCACTTCATAACTCGAGCAATAGCTTCAAGATCTTCAAAACTTGGGTAGGAGTATAAGACTCACTACTTCAATGTATTCGACAAGCCGTAATGGAAAGACTGGAGGACCTCGATTATTAGGCACCGAACTGCATTGATTCTGAATGTGACCTTGACAAAAATCTCAGGATGGCTGACTCATGAAGGTCAAGAGACAGATCATAGAATTACTGACTCAGGTTGCAAGACTTTCCCTTGGACAAGAGAACGAAACATGAAAATACTCATAAATCATGTTATTGACATAGGTCTGTGGCACAAGAGGCACCACAAACTCTCCATATGTTTGGAAGATTAACCAAATGGAGGAGGACACAATTCTGTGTAATGAGAACAACTTCCTAAGGCCATACTATATCCCAATGCTTCCAGAAGAAATTGAAGGATGTGCTTTGTCCAAGGGTGACTAGATTGCTGCCAACAAAAGAGAACGTTTCCCCATCCCCTCTTTTTGGAATATTTGATTTTTTTTGTCTTTTTCATGTATTTAATGAGCTTGAAAAAGAATAAAAGAATGATAAGTTACAAAGGAGGAACGAGTTTCACGTGCAAGAAAACTGGTTCCAAGCGCATTGAACATACTAATGCTTAGTGCAAGGAGACATGTGTAGGATAAAGACACTTGGGAAAATTCCTCCATGGGTCAAGGTGTCATATTGCAAAGGAAAAAATGCTACAAAGATTGTAGCTAAGGAATGCTCTAAAGGTTCAGTAATAGCAAAATGGAGCCGACATTAGGCCAAAGATGCAAGAATGATACATGTGATGCGATTACGGAATGACACAACGAGACTTCTTCATTGTAAAGTTTTACAAGCCTAGAGAAGGTAAGCTCGATGGTTTTTCAATTTTAGAGAGCCTGAAAAACACTAAAAGAAGACTCCAAAGTGTTCTTTTTTGTACTGTTAGATCCCCAAGCCCGAAAAAGTATAAAAAAATACTTGTGAATACTCTCTCGGCAAGATGAATCTCCTGAGGTGCACCTTTTTCGTAAGTTGAGTCTCCGAGGTCTGAAAAAGGTTTAAGCTTATACCAGAGAACTATAGTTCCTTTTTTTGTAAATTTAGTTCCCCATGCCCGAAAAAGGGATAAACTAATACTTGTGAAAACATGACTAGTGGGATGTATCCCCTGAGGTATTCCTTTTTCCTAGTTAATTTATTGGCTGGAAAAAGGGTTAAACTTATGCCAAATAGATGTTCTTTTTGGACCAATTAATGAGTGTGAAAGAAACAAGGTCACTCAACGATATTTTCCTGTTAAGGGAGTCTGAAAATGGCTTAAAGAAGACTTCAAGGGTGTCCTTTTTTGTAAATAATCTCCAAGGAATAAAAAAGAGATAAACCAAAACCAAGGAGAATGGCCCTTTTGCGTCACTTTAGTTCCTCAGGCCTGAAAAAGGGGTAAACTTATAGCTGAGAAAACTCTCCTAGTGAACCGTAGCTCCTAGGGAATACCTTTTTTTTCAATTAGCCATCCAGATCGAAAAAGGGGTAAAATATCATTGGACAGATGTGCCTTCAAATTTCAGTTTGACGAGCATGAAGGGAAACAAGATCAATCGTAAATATTTTCAATTTTTGGGAGCCTGAAAAGGGCTTAAAGGAGACTCCAAGGGGGCTCCTTTTCGTATGTAATCTATGCAAGGACGAAAAGGATAAATAATCTCTTGCTAGATGTCACTTTCATAGTTTAAATTAGCTTGAAAGGAAACAAACCATGCTCTAGGGGATTCCCAAGGGTTGAAGCCAGAAAAATCATTTGAGAAGAGAAATGAGGATGAAAACCAAGTCATGATGGGGCTAAGAAGGACACCTGAGCCTACATGAAACTCACATCATGGATGCCAAAATGCAACACAAGGATCTACCTAGGGCATCCATGGAGGGAAAGGCTCTACCACCTAATTATGACACTTCTAAAGCAACATAGAAGGTTCTGTGTCACACTTCGGTGGGGTCGATCCTATGGCAATGTGAAAATCGTCAATAAAATGAAAAATACAAGGTGGTGTAAACCTATCCTAGATGCAAATGGAGAAATCACAACTTTGTCACAAGATTGTATAAGTAGTACCCATCCATAAATAATACCAAAACCAAAGGATAAAATATGTTTAAATGACCAAAAGATCACCAAGAAGAATCAAAACATCCAATGAGCAACAAAAACAGAATAATTAAGAGCCAAACCAGATCAAAATAGGGTCAAAAAGTCTATAAATAGAGGTAAAAAGGGTCATTTTTACCATTGAACTTTGAAAATTACCAAAATTAGTCAAAACCCTCTTGCTTCAATTGGACATTTGGAGAGCATTGGTGGACAAAATTGACTTGTTCTTGAGCCGACCAGGTACTCCTTTCCTTTACTTGCAATTCCATTCATTTATTTCAATTTTTAGATGGATTTGGGGGCCACATGCTCCAAAATTTGACACGATTGTGCGTGTATGCGTTCTTTTCACAGTCAGCGTATGTATGTACATAGAATGAGACACTCTCATCAGACATACATATGTGACTGTCATAAAAAATGGCGTTTACATGCTTAAAAAATTGGAAAACAAGAAACACTAACTCCCAAAATGGTTGTGTAACACCCCAAGGCCGAGCCCCTGCTGAATTGTAATTATGTTTATAGGCTGGTGAACCGAGTGGTTATAAGTTGAGACACTTATGTGTTTATTAGGCTAGTGAGCCAGATGCTAAGGCCAATGAGCCTGATTTTGTATATGTAAATACTCGCATCATTAATAAAAATTACATCGCTACGTGTAGACCCTCCATAAAGAAAGAGTTATCGGGGACTAAGCTCCACTAGGTAGGGAAGGGGCTAAGTTTCTAGGAATAGGGGCTAAGCTAGAGGGCTTACCTCTAAAGGAATAATATTATATTATTATTTCTTAGAGGCTAAGGTTTGACTTAACCGTGTGGTCCTAATTTTCTAGGGAAAGGGGACGAGTGTTAAGTGGAGCTCATGCAACTTTAGGGAGACATGTGTCAACCTGGGCACATGGATTTTTTAGGTGGGAAAGTCAGCCTGTTGGGGGGTTCCCTCACCATTCTCATGACTCTAAGGATTCTCACGATTCTCGCCACCCTTACCATTTTGGCTGCACTCTCGTGAGGTTAGCCACCCTGGAAGTCCGTCGTACTCCTCACTGATGCACACGCCATTGTAACCTACAGATACTGAAATTGTCCTGCATATTTCCCGTGAAGCCCAACGCACCTGTATTGTGCCTGAGCTTGTGCTGTGTCTTAGCAGTTGGCTGTTAATACCAACACAGTTCCTTGGTTAAGTTTGGCTTGCTACCATATTCTGTGTCCTTACCCATTTTTCAGTTGTTACCTTCACCTATGCATTAGTTGAATTCTGTTGTTGACATCACCTGTGTCTGTTTGACTTAAGATTTGAATTGAAGAATCAAGTTGTCAGGCCTTTGAGAAACTCGCCCAAGTGAGAGAGTTTTCTAGGGAAGTGAATTCTCCTGGAGGGAGTCTTGTAGAAGCTACAGTAATTCAACACTTCTAGTCCAGCCTGTTGCTGAAGCTCAAGGAAAGGGAGGTGTAGTAGCCGATGGACTTGTAATAGTGAAGATGTACCCTCCTGGGGTGGAACAGGCATGTGGGGATGAGGGTTTGTGGGTTGTGGGCATAAGTGGATATTGGGATAAAAATCCTTCCCATTGTTCTGTGCAACTTCGTTGTTGTCCTTGCCAAGTCTAGAAATCACTTTCTCGATGGAGTTTAGTCCTAACTCGGGGGTGGCTCACTACTGAGCGTGATGAGTAGTGTGGTCTAAGGTTGGGAGGTTTGTGGAAGGTCTGCACGTAGTTGGTGGTCCGCAATTAAAATATAAGTACCCATTTCTCTGTTCATTTACATGCTATGTAATTATATATGTTGTTACATCTATGGTTTGTCTGTGATTACTGCATGTATGCTTTTACTATTATTTCTGCATTAAGCTATGTGATAGCAAAACACAAATCATCTGTTAATTATTAGTATGTGTCATTGTCGCTTCCACAATAATATGTGTATGTACAAAATGTTAATGTCTAGTTAAAATTGCATTAGAAATATATTCATATATATGTGTGTGTGTGTGTGTGTGTGTGTGTGTGTGTGCTTGAGCATGTTAGTTTTTGAGGTAATGTTGCCTGGCCTATCGGTTTAAGGCCGAGAAGGTTACAAATTGGTATCATAGCTAGCAAGTAAAGATAAGGTTGTTTGGGTAGCATTACTCGACAGAGGTTGATGGTCGGGGACGTCACAAGTTGGTATCAAAGCCATGGTTTCAACACTGAGCCTGGATGGGCCATGTTAGTGGTTAACGAGACAAGATTTCAGAGTGAATTGTTGTCGAAAGGGACAAAAATCGAGGTTTAGAACATCCCTGGGTGCCAAGAGAATACCTTGGACGTGTTATGAAGCTGAGGAGGTATAACGGTTTATGGAGTGGAAACAGATAAAGGAGTTGCAACAACCGTTGTGTTGATCTGCGAGGTTGAAATTGGGACGTAGGATCTGCTCGAGAGAAGGCAGACCCTTCATAGTCGTCAAATCTAGAGAAGGTGTATAAAAGTTAAACCTCTAATTCCTTTGAACTTCGTGACTTCAAGAAATTTATGTGTTATAAGAAAAGAGGTCGAAGCCCGAAGTTCTGAAGTTCCAGAGAGGATCTACACCGTAGATCTAGGAAGAAGTGTTGGACTGTTAGATTGGCCGAATTTAGATTAGAGCCATAGATCAAGCCAAGAGCAAGGGGTAAGCCATGACTATAGATCAACATATTCAGGAGCTCGACACTTCAGGAGAAATGAGGTGTACTAAGGTGAATCCTTTCGAAGTCCCAAATCCTAAAGTCCTGAAGTGATGCGACATGATGATGTCACCCATGGTGACATAGAATTCTTTAGTCCTACCACATGTTAGTCAAAATGGAAATTTGACGAACCTGTTAGACCAAAATAAATCTGACATGTGGGGCCATGTGCCACCAGCTTAATTGTTGACAGTTGTATCATGTGGACCTCAAAAGGTAAAGTAGATCAAAAATTCAGAATTCGGGAGATTTGAGGAATGCTAAGGTAAAATATTCTGAATTCCCGAAGTCCCGAAGTCCGGAAGTGATGTAGCCATGCTGATGTCACCAAGGATGACATAGACACATGGGATGTGTGCCACATGTTAGTGAGTTAAGAACCTATAGAGGGTAGCCACTTTGAGGAAAAGTGGGGTCGCGTGGGTTGAGAATTCCCGAAGGTCGAAGCACCGGAGTCATCGTGGACCGTTGATCCACCCTACTTCATGACTTTTCCAATTTGACACTCCGAGAGATTCGTGGGGGAGTGCCTTGGATACCGCCGAAGCACGGAGTTCCAAAGCTCCTATCCACCATATATCAGAGAAAGCAATGTGGATCGTAGATCCACCATTCTTCGCGCGTTCTATAGTTCATTGTTCTGTGACATTGTGATGTGTGGAAAAGGGAAACCTCTGAAGCTCCAGAGACCAAAGTTTCAACACTCTGGATAAGCACCCAAATCGTTAGCATTTCATCACAACCATGGTCACATGCGAACCAAGGGATGAAGAAGAAAGGGCTAGCACCGAATGGCGAATTGTTGCAGAACATAACGAGGTTTAGAGATAGAATCACGGGGATTCTTGATCGACGCAGATCCACCGATAATGGAGTCTGATATTATTTCTGTTGAATTAGATTGTTTAAGTTCCTATGGAAAATTATTAAAGACTGATAGCCCGCCAAAAATTTGGTTGACTGCACATTTTTGCAGAGTTAACAATTGAAAGAGCCGAACCGAGTTGTTGCATAGTATAGAGAAATGGAGGAGGCACATGATACTTACAGTTCAGAGGATGAATTTATAGGAATGGATGTCCATTTGGGAATTGAGAGAACAAATTCCAATGGGCATGGAGAAGAAATAGATAAGGAAGTGAACATGATGAAAATCATTAAGAATTTGCAAAAATATGTCCAAATGCACCAGGAAGATAACACAAGGCTTATGAGAGCCAATGAGAAACAAGGATACTTCAATATGAAGCTGATGCAAAGCCTGGAAAGAATAAAAAAGAAATTGGATAAGGAGAGTGGCTCTAGCAAATCAGAGAATCACGGGACCCCTGATGAGGAAAGAAGAGGAAGAAGTGGTAGTAGACATTGCCAGCACTCCCGAAGGCATTCAAAAAGGAGGTCGCACAACAATTGAAGTCCATATCCTTCAAGAAAGCATAGGAGATATGAAGTGGATGAACTGAAGGGTGAAATGAATAAAATCAAGCCTCCTACTTTTGATGGAGAGCACAATAAAGATGAAGATGCTGGGGCATGGCTGCTAGGCATGAGGAAATATTTCCAACTGCATAACTATTATTCTCATGTAGAAGGAATAATTGGTATCTACCAACTTAAAGGAAAGGCATCCATATGGTGGGATCAGCTTGTGAAAGTACAACACGTCAGAGAGAAGAATGTTACATGGAGGGAATTCAAGAGACATTTTGAAAAGAAGTACTTAACTAAGAGGTATTATGACAAGAAAATGAAAGAGTTCTTGGAACTCAAGCTGGGAAGTATGTCCATTAATGAGTATGAAAGAAGATTCTTGGAGTTTTTGAAGTATGTCCCCTTCATCAAGGATGAGACAGTTAAGATTCAAAGGTATCTGAGTGGGCTTCCATCTTCCATCAGTGATAAGATCCAGTATGATGATCCTAAAACTATGGAAGAAACTATAAGGAGAGAAAAATTATTATATGATCAACAAAAAGAAAATCCTACTTTACAAAAATCATGGGAAGACAAGAAGAAGTTTAAGAGGGAGAAGAGGCAAAAGGGAAATAAACCACCATTTTTCAGGAATAGCCTTCAAGGACAACCAATTTTGAGAGAGCCCAGGATGGCTGAAGTAGGTGGGAAAAGGCCAAGGCCGAAACCTATGGAATTTTTGGGGTTGAAAAGGATATCATAGGTATAGAGATTTTCGTCAGAGAAAGGACAAGGTTAGAGCTATTCACAATGTTCAACAAGTTGAAACAGTGGAGGACATGGGCAGAAGAGTACCAAGAATCTATGCATCCTTGGACAACAAGCAAGCTGAGTTTCAATCACACATGATTGAAGTTAAAGGTATGATCAATAACCATGCCTTTACTATTATAATAGACTCAGGAGCTAGTCATAGTTACATAGATCCTAAAGTTGTGGAAATATTATGTTTGCCAAGAAGAAAGAATGCAAAATATTGGCTGGTACAACTAGCTATAGGAGCCAAGAGGAAAGTTGTTGAGTTGGTTAAATCATGTCCAGTGGGAATGAATGGACTGAGTACCAAGGAATATTTGAACATATTTCCTTTGGGATCATATGATTGTCTAATTGGTATGGATTGGTTGGACCAAGACCATGCCATTTTAGATTGCCATAACAAGGCATTCACTTGCTTGTATGAGAAAGGAAATCAGAGAGCAGCCCAAGGAATTCCCAGGGAAGTTGTTGTCAGAGAAATCTCAACAATGCAGCTAAAGAAGTGTTACAGGAGGGGTTGTCAAATATTTTCAGCCCATATGGAGGAAGCATCTAAGGATAAGTTGCAAAATCTAGAGGATCGTGCAGTCCTGAAATATTTTGAATATGTGTTCAAGGAGGTACCAAGACTACCCCCAAAGAGACATATTGATTTCTCTATAAATGTAATTCCTGGAGAAGCTCCAGTGTCAAAGACTCCCTACAGAATGAGCACACCAGAGCTGAAGGAACTGCAAATGCAGCTTGATAAGCTTCTAAAGAAGGGGTATATACGCCCAAATGTGTCACCTTGGGGTTCCCCAGTCTTGTTTGTAAAGAATAAAGATGGTACATTAAGATTGTGCATTGATTTCATATAGTTGAATAAAGTGACTATAAAGAACAAGTATCCTCTGCAAAGATTGATGATCTCTTCGATTAGTTGAAGGACGCTAGAACATTTTCAAAGATAGATCTCAGGTCAGGGTACCATTAGGTAAGGATTAAAGAGGAAGAAATCAGCAAGACCGCCTTCAGAACAAGGTAGGGTCATTATGAGTTCACAGTGGTTCCATTTGGGTTGTCAAATGCACCAGTTGTTTTCATGTGCTTAATGAATGGTGTTTTCTGAGAATATTTAGACAAGTTTGTCATTGTGTTTTTGGATGACATCCTTGTATATTCCAAGTCGAAAGAAGAGCATGATCATCATTTGAGGATGGTGTTTCAAGTTCTAAAGGATCATCCGCTGTATGCCAAATTTAGCAAGTGCTCATTTTATCAAAACAAAATTCACTACTTGGGGCATATCATTTCAAAGGATGGGATAGCAGTGGATCCTAAGAATATAGAAGCCATTAGAGAATGGTCAGTGCCAAAGAATGTGACAGAAGTCATATCCTTTATGGGTCTAGCTGGCTACTACAGAAGGTTCATTACATGGTGTTACACATTATTTTTGTCATCCCTATGATCGTTAATCATGTAAACCTTTATGTTGCCTTCAGAGGGGTTAGTGGCCTGAGTTCCTAAAGAGAGAAGGAAGAAAAACTTTTCCTGAGACAAGAAGTTGCATTTTCCTATGTAAAAACCTTATAAAAAAGGATGTTCGCAGGTTTCTATATAGGCAGGGTGCGAGAA
>SNQJ01S0037512.1:213038-235933 GCA_010110895.2 Picea sitchensis | reverse complement strand
CAGAGGGGGTACCCCCCCTCTGCACTCCCCCACGTGGAAGAGTGTACATACTTCTAGGGTGTAAATACTTTATGGGGTATAAACACGACTGAAAGTAAAAGACCTATAAATCAAGAAGATAATGAGGCTCCACAACCAACAATTGTAACCTGCAGATACTGAAGTTGTCCTGCATATTTCCTATGAAGCCCGACACACCTATATTGTGCCTGAGCCCATGCAGTGTATTAGCGGTTGACTGTTGATGCCAAAATAGTTCCTTGGCCGAGCTTGGATTGCTCCCATATTCTGTGTCCTTACCCATTTTTCAGTTGTTACCATCACCTATGCATTAGATGAATTATTTTGTTGACATCCCCTGTGTCCATTTGAATTAAGAGCTGAATTGAAGAAGCATGTGAGAAACTCCCCCAAGTGAGAGCGTTTGGTGGGGAAGTGAGTTTTCCTGGAGGGAGTCCTGTAGCAACTACAATACTCTGAGACTTTTGGTCTAGCCTATTGCTGAAGCCCAAGGAAAGGGAGGTGTAGTAGCTGATGGACTTGTAATAGTGAAGGTGTACCCTCTTGCGGTGGAATAGGCGTGTGTGGAATGAGGGTCTATGGGTTGTGGGTGTAAGTGGATCTTGGGATAAAAATCCTTCCTATTGTTCTGTGCAAATTCCCTTTTGTCCTTTCCAAGCCTAGAAATCCCTTGCCAAGTGGAGTTTAGTCCTAGATCGGGGGTGACCCACTATTGAGTGTGATGAGTAGCGTGGTCTAAGGCTAGGAGGTTCATGGAAGGTCTATACGCAATTGGTGGTATGCAATTAAAAGATAAGTACCCATTTCTCTGTTCATTTACATGATATGTATTTATATATGCTGTTACATCTATGGTTTGTCTATGATTAGTGCATGTATGCTTTTACTGTTATTTCTGCATTAAGCTGTGTGATAGCAGAACGTAAATCATCCGTTAATTATTGGTATGTGTCATTTTCGCTTCCACAAGAATATGTGTATGTACAAAATGTTAATGTCTAGTTAAAATTGTATTAGAAATATATTCATATATATATGTGTATGCTTGACCATGTTAGTTTTCGAGGTAATGTTGCCTGGCCTGTCGGTTTAAGGCCATGAAGGTGAAAAATTGGTATCAGATCTAGCAAGTAAAGATAATGGTGTTTGGGTAGCGTTACCCAATAAAGGTTGATGGCTAGGGACGTCACATGTTGCATGACTCAAGATGTATATGCGTTGGAGGGAAAGAGAACATGAAGAGGTTGACCAAATGGTCGAGGACAACCCAGAGGTGGTGGCAACATTGAAACAATGTGGATTATGGAAAATTTTACATTGTCTCCTTATGAGAGCTCAACCAATACCTATGAACCATCTGGTAGAGTATTGGAACCTAGATGAAAATGCCTTTATGATAGAATTCTAATCACTAGCACCAACCAATGAAGACATTTACTTCTTGACTGGTCTCTCTAAGAGGGGTGAACCGATAAACTTGGATACTTTCCCTCCTGGGCCATATAACATAGCCCTCTATATTGATATGTATTATGAGGCCAACATAGAGAAGGCGGGCTCTCAAGTGCCGATACAAAAGATCGAGAGTATGAGTTTGAGAGTGGTACTATACATGATTTAGAAGATGACAGGATCCATTGCTCTACAACAGGCCTCTAGAGCCCAGATGCATTGTTCAATTTAGTTTCTGCAGCCAATTATATTTGATTGGAGCACCAACATGCTCAATTACATGAAAATTCAGCCGACAAAGTGCAAGTTGATAGAGAGGAGAAACTTTGGATTCATGACAGTACTATGCACATTCTTCTTTGAAAGAGTGTCATACATGAGCCCGAGGGAGGGTGTGTGGGGACACATACCCTCCTTTCCATTACTGTGTAGATGGGTCTCTTTGATGTTGTTTCATGGAGGAGGAGGGGTACATGAGTCATATGATGACAAGTTCTTCAACTAGTGGAAATTCCAGATTCTCGCCATCAAGGAATACCCATATGCGGGTATTAGCTTCTTGAGAGACCTGGACATGCCTATGCTCCCTTGTGCAACACAGGGTGAGATAGGTGTGTATTAACATTTTTAATTTTTAACTTTTTGATTTTTCAATTTTATAATGCAAAAGAAAACACGTTTTTGGTAATGTCATAGTACTAAATTAAAACCTGGTATGTAAAGATGTGGGACCAATGCGGCCATTGGACTTCACTCAGACTTGACACCGTCCTTGAGAGAAAATACAACTAGGAGGAGCCCCAGCAGAGGCAGGGCCATTATCAGTGGAGGATGAGAGAGTATTGAGGCAGGTAGAGAGGAACATGACATCCCTCACCCATAGCATGCCCATGACAGAGATCGAGGATCTGCCACCATCCATGTAGACTCATGTAGTGGGAGTACCCAGGGCATGGGTCTAGTTATTCCGGTGTCTAGCCAACTCCGTAGTGTACTATACTAGGGACAATATGCCTAAATATTATATTAGTATTGGACATTATGCGTGCCGAGGGAACCCATTTTTGTATCTCCCATATGTATTGATGGCTTAAGCCCGACGATGTATATTTGATACTTTTGAGGCTTTATGGCCTACATTTTGTACTGTGACATAATTTTGGGACATATTATATATATACATATTTTTTCCTTATGGAGTAAATACATTTTGTACAATTATATTTACATGTGTGTATATTTGTGTGCTTTTATATTTATGTGTCTGAAAGATGCCAATCTAAAACATGATTCTCCAATGTATTAGTTAATTGATTAGAGTGTCTAGGAACATGAATATATGTAATATAATCAAAATAATGTTCCAAGAGGCATACCCTAAGGAATCGTCGGTGCAAGGTGGGATTGTGGACATGGTAGAATCCATTTAACTGCTACACTACTAGTTGAACATCTAAATGAACCTAGACGTGAGAAATACCAAGTGACAAAGCATCATGTAGAAATTCTATTACAACGCTATACTCATAAACATTATTGGTTGCTTCTCCCAGAAAAACACCTCCAGAAGATACCAACTGACCAGTGGGCGTGAAGATCACCCAAGCTATGGAAGAAAACCTCCGAGTGTGTCAGCTAGCACTATCCTCAAACTCAACATAAAACTCAGACTCACTTGACATCTTCCACAATGCAGAGGCACAATAAACTATTCGTCCATAAAAAAAAATATACTACAGATAAAATATATATACTATATACAAGAATTCACACTCAGGTGACCAACCTAAGCGTAATACTTGTTTAAGTAAATCTCATTTCTGGGCCCAGGAAACACATTGCCTTCAAAGTCAACTAACCCATTTCCAAAATGATTTTTATACTAAATGACCCGAACCACATAGGTTTAAAATTTCCTTCCCCTAAGGGATGTTTATCTTTATCATAGACCAAAACAAGATCACCTTCGGAGAAGTACCTAAGGCAAACCGACTGATCGTACTGACACTTGACGCGACACTTGTGAGTCTCATTATCCAAGGTTGCATCTCGACGCTGTTCATCGAGCCGCTCGAGAGAGAGGAGACATTAGTCAAGCACATTTGTGTCGGGAAGTAGCTCCACTGCCAACTTAAGAGAAGGAATCTGACACTCGATAGTAAACCAGTTGGAAAGGAGAGAATCCTGTGGAAGTCTTGACAAAAGTTAGATATACCCACAGTGCTGTGTACATCATCAAATGCCAATTCGACTTGGCCAAATTGATTGTCCATTGGAGAATGGTCTTAAGAGACTTGTTGACAGCCTGCACCTGACCATTCACTTGTGGATAATAGGGTGACAAATGTTATTTTTTAAACCCTAGATTTGGCATTAAATCTGTCATCATATTATTTTGGAAGTGATTGCCATGGTCAGTGACAATATCCTTCGATATACTGAACCTAGAAATGATTTGGTTGAAAACCAAGAGTGCCTCTATTTCCCCATCATTGCTAAATGTTGGCATGGCTTTGACCCACTTGGTGAAGCAATCCACTGCCACAATTATATAACATTTCCCCCTAGAAGAAACCGAGTGGCATGTAGTGAAATCAATTCCCCACTTAGTAAAGGGACCAACCCCAATAACATGAAAAATATGAGTAGGGTGTGCCCGTATCTTCCAAAAGAAGATATGACATAGATGGCACTTCTTGAATGATTCTATACAATATTTGATTAACGAGGGATATAAGTATCCAACACGGAGGATTTTATAAGCGATATCCATCCCAAAAAAGTGACTACCACATGCTCTATTGTGGCAATCATTAATCACAAGCTCTACCTCCTCATGAGTCATGAAATGGCGGAGAATGCAGTCAATTCCTTGACGATACAAAGTGTCATCGAGGATAAGATAACTTCGTTCTTGATGGAGTATCCATCGATGCTCATCATCAGAATAAGAAGGAGGAAACTTCATAGTGTGAATATACATAAGTATATCTCCATACCAAGGGTCATAAGACGCAATAAGGAAGAGATCGTCTTTGATCAATGACTCCTTAGACTTAGCTGAAACAAAGTCCAAATTAAATTCTTGAAGAATAATGATCCAGTGACTAATCTTCCCTCCGATGACCCGCCATGTCAAAACATACTGAAAAGGATTAATGACTTCCATGACAGTGGTTTTACAGAGTAGAATATAATGACGAAACCTTTGGATAGTGTAGTCAACTTCTCAACATGAGTATAGTTGAGCTCTGGTTCAACTAAGCCTCGACTAAGGTAGTATATAACGTGTTCTTGGAGCATGTCATCCTCCTGAACCAAGACCATACTAATGGTAGACTCTGTTGCAGCTAAATATAACAAGAAATCCTTTCCATAATCAAGAGGGATGAGTAGAGGGGCATACATCAGGGCACTTTTCATCGCTTTGAAAGAGTGTTGAGATGATTCATCACAAAAGAATGGGACCCCTTTCTTCAAAAGACACATGAACCCTTTAGTTATTTCGACATAGTTGAAAATAAATTGCCGTAAGAATTTAGCTTTTTCTTGGAGACTCTAAAGTTGTGGAACTGTGCATGAGGGAGGCAAGTGAACTATTTCCTCAACCTTGAGAGGATCGATCATGATCCCTTTGTTGGACATGATGAAGCCCAATAAACATCCTGACGTAACAAAAAAACTGCACTTGTTGGGATTCAAACAAATTTGATAGTAGTGACACCCCTAAAAGATAAGTCAAAGGTGAGTGGGATGATCAGACCTCTTGTGAGAACGTGATGTGAGAGAATCAAGATATGCCTTGACTATATGTTTGAGATCGTGAAAGGTGAACAACATAGCCTGCTGAAACGTAGCTCCAACACTTTTAAGGCCAAAAGGCATCTTATTATATGAAAAGGTACCCCAAGGACATATATAAGAAATCTTATGTTGATCCTTGGGTTAGATCTGAATTTGATTGTACCTTGAGAAATCGTCCATAAAGGAAAAGACTTCACAAACCACACATTCATCGATAATCTTATCAATGAATGGGGTAGGAAAGTTATATTTCGATCATGCCTTGTTCAAATCATGAAAATCTGTGCACACTCAAATTGTACCTTTCTTTTTGTTGACAGGAATATGATTTGACACCCATTTCGTTAATTGAATAGGGTAGATTAAACTAGACTTGATCAATTTCTCTACCTCAACTTTAATAGTTGCTGCCTTTCGAGGGTTAACTGGGTGAAGCTTTTTTCAAACTGGATTAGTGTCGGGATAAGTTTGAATTTCTTGTTCAACGATACGAGAATCAATGCCTGACATTTCCTCATAAGACCAGTAGAAAACGTTGCGAAATTCCTTAAATAATTCAATATACTCTTTAATCTCCCCGGGGGAGCAATTCGCTTCAATGAAGATCTTTTTGACGATGCCAAGGGTCTTGGAGATATCAATTGGAATCATCTCAGATATACTCGCCATGTTTCCCTCAACATATACTCCATGCATTGCCAAAGGATTAACAGGTTGAGTGACATCTCCATTCATGGTCACAGTAAACTCTCCTGCTTCCACTCTCCTAAGCTCGAGTAAAAGGTAAGACCTATGATGAAGATCGTCCCAAGGTCTGTCTAGATTAGCCATTGCCTCTAAAATCTCCTTGTCGGAGGGAAATACCAAGTCCAAAGGACCATGAGAGGTAAGAGACTCTTGAGCCCAAATAGGCTCTAGAAAAAGATCTAGCTCTTGAGGGGGAGTTGGATCAGAGTTGACCGAGGTTTGATAAACAATGTTGTACACAACCTCAGTTGCAGATAGGGGCATTGCCATGCCATGATTCCCTACCCCTTCCATCGAAGCCGACGGGGAAGGTAAATTCCACTAATTGTCAAAATAATTTGTTTGAAACGAAGCTACTTGGAGAATCACAACCTTGGGCTGATCAAAGACAATCGAAACAAACTTAACATCATTTGAAGGTGGTGAAAATTCAAAAGTGCCCATCAAATATGGAAACAATCCAACACCTAGATTGATGATACCTTGTTGTGGGTTATCGATCATCAGGACCATGGATGCCCTTGATGAAGGGTCAGGATGAGAGAAAGACAACTGATCAATGATTACTATCCTAACCTCATGAGGAAAGCATAAAACACAAAAAATGGAGGACACAACCATTGTCATTGTGTAAGTCCAACTTCGACCCAACAAAAGGTTATAGTCGAGAGGCGCATCAATTACTTCAACCTCGAGCAAAAAGAAAAAAAGAAAAGGTTGCATGGCATAATCCCCTCCTTCAACTACATGCGGAAGGAGGGGATTATGCCATGCAGTATAAAAGAATGATCATCAAATACAATTAACAACATAGGAGACAGAGACAACTCAGGTTGACCAATAACCTTCTAACATGCCCATGACATAACACAAGTAGATGCACCTTCATCTACCATCATGTAAAAAATATTCTATNNAATGATTTCACGGCATAAACCAATACTATCTGGAAGGCGATGTGGAAAGGAAAATGAGGTTTAACATTGGAAGTGTCAAAGACAATAGATCTTGAGTTAGCTGGCTCAGCAACACCTAAGATGGATAATAACACTTTTCTCTAAGAAGGGAAACTTTGAGGACCTCTAGTGAAGACATCACACAAGGGGTTTGTGCTAGATTCTCAACGACGGAGTATTTCTGGGTAGCCCTTGCATTTGGATTATGAGAAGCTATGGAAAATCCTCCTTTGGGGATGTGAGTCATATTTTCTCCCATTTTTTTCTCAATGTGAAGATGAGGCAATGGGTTTCTGTTCTCAAAAGATTCATGCATTCCATAATCATGAGCCATGGTCTGAAGATGAGCATCTAATCTGATCATGTACACATTTGCACCTCTAGTGTTAGCATTAAGTTTGGGGGCACCCTGATTACACCCAGACATGTTCGTGGATGAAGAAGTCTATGTCAAATTATGCCCTTGAGGGAAGGGGTTAGTTAATATAGAAATTTGTTATTGTGCCAACAACTTCTGGGCTTCCTCCATTTGAGGGCACTGATGAGTTAGGTGACCATCTGTGCAAAGATTACATGGGAACTTAACCTTCTTATTCTTATTTTTACCCTCACTAGCATTGTTAGAAACCTTTTTTTCATTACCCCCCTTTCCATTCTTTCCCATGGCCTTTATTTTTCCCTCAGGTTGCTGGTTACCTTTGGGGTTTGTCATCTGCAGACTTCGTACTTCTGACATTTGGGTTGCAAGGGAAACTGTACTAGGACTCTGGCTCTCCACAATATATTGTAGCAATAATTGTTGCAATTGGTTAGGAAACCGATCTATGGGCTTGCTTTGTGCTGAGCCTACGATACCATTGACATGAGGCCTAGACTTTGGTTTGGTTTGGTCAAAGTTTGACCACGGTGCATCTGGAAGAATCTCATACAACATGATAGATTGAGAATAAATCAATTCCATTTGTTGAGCTCTCATTATAGCCTCTTCCTCAGAAAATACTCTGGAAGCCATGATGTCTTTGGAAATACAAGGTACCAAAGACTTGAGGAACCACTTGAGTAGAAATGCAGGAGGGAACTTCACTTTAATCAAGATCTTGTGGAGATGCCATTCTCGAATATGATCAGAGATATGGATGGCCTTAGTTTGCTCGAAATTTGCCAAAAACTTTGTGCCAACATCGTATCTCACCAATATCTAAAAATGGTTTAAGAAGACCATTGCCATATCGTTAAAGTAAGCATATTTCAAGCCATCGAGCTCAATATACCACTTCACAACACCCCCTATGAGAGTGCATTGAAACAATAACAACTTGATAGAGTCATCATTCAACGAGTTGGAGGATCACCACAAGTGAAACGTTGTAACATGATCACCTGGATCTTCGTCAGGATTGCCTTCAAATTTTGGTATGTCTAAGGGAAACTTAGTTGGCATAGGAGGAAAACGTGGATCATGATAGAGAGGATTATTCAAAAAACTTGAAGAGTCTTGCAAATGAAGAGTTTCTAGAAAACGTAACCTAGGTTGTGACAGATTTAAAGGAAAAGAGGAACCTGGATTTTGGTTTGCACTAGGTTGCTAGGATTTTTTTTCCTGTTGACCAGGGTTCTAGTAAAAACCAGGGTGTCCTTGGCTAATATAATGGGTTTGCACGTTAGTCTACATCATCAATGGATTTGAATAATTAAATGACATACCCTGGGTATGGATTGATCCTTGCATGGTATTCCAAAAACCTTGGTTGGGGTTACCCCCAACTGATCCTCTTGGAATAGGCATTGAACCTTGCCTGAGGTTCCAGTGAGTGTGGGAGGGGTTTCCCCTGATGGACATCCCTTGCAAATGTATAGAAACCTACTAGGGATTTCCAAGACCTTGAGAGGTGAAGGCTCCTGTCATCATTCCCTATGAAGGAACAAAGCCTTGCATAGGGTATGGTTGATTGAAGAAGCGGTTTCCCCCTAACGAAAATGTGGATGATGAGAAAGTGTTATTTTCGTAAGAACCAAACAAATAGAAAGGCATAGAACCAACAAGAGTCATATAGGACTGAGACCCATGAATCCCTCCACTAAACAAGTTGGAACTAGCATTAGGACTAGATGGTTACTGAAAAGCACCTTTGAGAGAGGGGGATGGAGGGGGAATATGACCCCCACCCTAAAGGACTACATTAAAAGGACAAGAGGTGCCCTTGAAAGATTCTTGCAAGGGATCATTAGAACTCCCTTCCCCCATACCAATAGTCTAGAAAGTGGAATAGGTTAAAGTCGAGCTTGTGTCGAAACCCGACATCCCATATGAAAAAGGAGTGCTAGATGTGTTCTATATGGTGGAAGTAGGAGGAGTGGTAGAAGTCATCATAGAGATTGTGCCACTGCCAGAATTTGTAGGTGTCTGGCTAGAGGTAATCCTTTAAGGTGAAGGTGGGGGAGGGGGCATGACACCCCCTCCAGCCGTGACTGGGATGGGAGTATGAGAACTCCTGGTAGAGGTAGAATTATTTGCTTCCATACCCAATCTCCTAACGAGATGACAATCAAGAGTAGTCACCTCAAAAGGGACTATCTGAACAAGGATTGGCACCGAGAGATCAGTGATCAGAGGGTTTGTGGGACTAAATCCTTTAGCTTCAAGGTTGAAAACGATAGTCTCCTTCAGTACAAGTGTATATTCTCTAGGAATAAGCTCAGGAAAAATTTCTTGTGACCCGGTGGCTTCGAAAAAAACCTCTTGATCTATCCTTTTCCTCATCGGTGGTGGAGGTGGCTCCAAAGTTACCAGCAGAAGGCCCTGGAGCCTATGAAAATGGTGAATATTTTGATCTTCCACCTTGTGAAATGATCAACCAAGACTCTAAGGTAAAACTAGGGAGAAACACAGAGCACATGCTACAAAGTCCCTAAAGAAAAGTCAAGCAATCGGGATAATGACAAGAAGAGAAATTACGCCAACCAACACTAGATTAAATTACAGGTTCAAGTGTAACTCAAACATGGAAACACCCTCCGGGTATACTGTTGGCACAGGGGTAGACCCAGGGTTTAGCTCCAAGAGAACACCAACTAGCCCTAACTACTATCCCTTTCGGTAACACCTGCGAGGCAGATGTAGTCTCACCTAAAGAAACTATGGGGGGGTTGTAGGAAAAAGATGTCTACAACCAAAGGGAATATCAAGTGGATCTAATGGGAGAACGACACAACATTCATATATCACTTATCAACTTAGATATACTCCACACAACTATATATTATATCTAACATAGTAATGCAATAACAATATATCAAATGGCAAAGAACATAGCATCAATCACACACAACATAGGATGTATGTGGTTCACCCCCTCTCTAGAACTACGTCCACAAAACTATGATTTATAGTATATTAAGATGAAACATATAGTTCTCGTCTGTGCTCTCAACTAGCATATCTTATTTCTTCTCCTCTCTTTCTCTCTCCTTCCTGCTCACCCAGCTACAAGACTGATCTTTGCACCCAGCTGAAGATATTACAATACCCGAGTGCTCTTACAATTATCACTTCTCTATCACACAACAATCATCACTAATGCCAAAAGCTAGAGCAACAATAGCAATATCAACAACAACCCAACCCAGATCTTCTTGACCTTTATTTATACATTACAATCACTCACTAACAACCTTAGACTGAAACCTAGGTGTCAAAACCCTAGATACCAAAACCCTAGGTCAACTTGACCCACATTTTCAAGGCTTCACTAGCCTGTCTTTCCTTCTCGCGTGGTACTCCAAGCATCCAATGGTGGCTTTTTCTTCTTGTTGAGTTATCCACGATCCATATTCCTTGCTGATCTATCATCCTTGATCTCCTCATCCAACGACTTACTTTCTCTTACCTCGTTCCGTCTTTTCTGCTCTTCTGCTTACTTCAACCCAATATCAGTCACTGTGTCTTCCGTGCAGTTCATGTTTTGCCTTTTCTTCCTTGACCTTCGCTTTCTTCCATACCCAAGGGCCAACAGGACCCCAACACTCAATTGTGACTCGTCCCAAGTCACTTCATATTTGATCCTACTGTTTTTCTTCAATGTCGGACTGAGCAGTGCAGCCTTTGCTTTTTTCTCTATGCCTCCTTTCCTTCCTTATGCAGGCTATATTTTCTGTGTCTAGTACCCAGTTTCAACTGCAGCTGGTACCTTGACCCTTTTCATTATGTGTTTACTAAGAGCTATGAGGCAACTGGTTGTCACAATACAATTTCAACTTGCTCCTATTCACTAATACTTCCTTCCATTCTCCATTCAAAGTATTCAACTGTGTAGCTCCTCCTTCTATAACATATGCGACCTCATATGGTCCAAGCCAATGCGTTCTAAACTTCCCTGGATGCTTCATGAACTTGTTGTCATATACTAATACCAAATCACCTTGTTTAAATGCCTTCTTCTTGATGTGCCTGCCATGGTAGGCCTTCTATCTCTCCTTCTGGACCTGTTGATGGAATCCTGCAATAAACCTGTCTTCTTCTAGTTCAACCAACTGTGCATGTCTCTCTTGAACAAATCCAGTGTCGTCCATACCTGTAAAGGAAACGATTCTTAGGCTGGGTACCAAATTCCATTGGGACAATGACTCCTAGACCATAAACCAACTTAAAAGGTGTTTGCATTGTCAGCTTCTTGCAAGTGGTTCTATAGGCTCATAGTACTGTTGGTACTCTTAAATCCCAGTCATCCCTGTTCACACTGCAAATCTTCGTCAGCGCTATCTCCAAGATTTTTTTGAATGATTCAACTTTCCCATTTGCTTATGGATGGTAAGGTGTGCTCTTCTGATGATGGAATGCAAATTCCTTCGTCAGGGATTCAACGGTCTTGTTTATGAAATGTGTGCCTTGATCACTCATAAGGATCTTTGGGCATCCAAACCTGGTTATGATGTCATCAAATATGAAGTGTGCAGCTGTAGTTGCACTACAATCCTTAATTTCTCTTGCTTCGGCCCATCTAGTCAAGTACTCTGTGGCAGTGATTATGTACTTTTCTCCTGTGTGCTTTCCTGGTGGGTTTATAGGTCCTACGAAGTCAAATGGCCCATTTCTCAAATGCTTGTAGGGTCAACTATGGTGCTAATGGAATTTCATCTCTTCTGAACAGTTTCCCAACTCTTTAGCATACATCATAGTCTCTGTAATAGTCGTTGGCATCTCTTAGTAAGGTAGGCCACAAAAGGCCATCTCTAAGAACCTTTCGCACGGCTTATTTTCCTGTGTAGTGTCCTCCTACGATGCCTTCATAATATTCTATGAGGATCAATGGTTGCTCTGCCTCCATAACACACCTCCTCAATATCTCATCAGGTCCCATTTTGTATAGCTGTCCAACTATAAGTGAAAAGTCTGTAGTACACACTACTAGTTGTTTCTTCTGGGTGATTGTATACTCACTAGGTGCCATCCCTATTGACCGGAACTGGGCTATCTCTGTGAACTGGTCATCAATATTTCTAATGGCTAGCAACTGTGCATTCGATAATGTATCCTCCAAATTAGTGGGCTCTTCTCCATGTTCCAACCTTGACAAGTGGTCAGGACCCTTGTTCATTCTTCCTAGCTTAACCACAAACTCAAAATCATATTCCTGAAATAGCAAAAGCCATTTGCATATTCTCCCCCCCAACACTGGCTTGTTGACTAGGTACTTCAACGTGGATTGGTCAGTAAACATTTTAAAGTTTCCTCCCAACATATAGTGGTGGAACTTCTGCAGTGCATACACCATGGCTAATCCTTCTCTCTTAGTGGTGGTGTAATTAATCTCAGTTGTGGATAGTTTCCTACTAGAAAAGGCTAACGGGTGGTCGATGTCTCCTATTCCTGGTTGTGCTAACACAACTCCTAAGGCAATAGAAGATGCATCAACATGCACATGAAACTCCTTGTTCCAATCTGGGAAAATGAGAATGGGCGTAGTAACCATTTTCTGTTTCAGTGTATTGAGACTCTGCTGGCATTCTTTTGTCCAGTGAAATTGATAGTCTTTATTCAAAAGCTTCTCCATGGGTGATGTAATCTATGCATATCCTTTAATAAACTTCCTATAATATTCAGTAAGTGCCAACGTAGTGCATAGTTGTTTGACTGAAGTAGGAGGGGGCATATCAACTATAATGGAAATTTTAGATGGATCTACCATCGATCCTTTCTTACATACAATATGAACTAACAACACTCCAAATGGTGAGAAGAAGATGCACTTCTTCATATTCAAGGAAATCTGACAATGCCTGCATTTGTCCAACATTAGGCTTAGACATTCAATATGATTTTCCAGTAAACTAAAAACAGTCCAATCATCAAAATAAGATTCTAGAAATTTATGTAGGAAATCCTTGAATGCTTCGACCACCACCCTAGAAAAGATATCTGTGGTGTTATTCAATCCAAATGGCATCACCGTATATTGGTATGATCCCCACTCTATTGTAAATGTGGTCTTATGGCGATATTCCTTGGCAATTCAGATATGATGGTATCCTGAAAATCCATCTGTGAAAGAATATACCTCCTGTCCACCTACATTATCTAACACCTTGTCAGTGAATTGTGTAGGGAAGGAGTCATGCAAGCAAGCATAATTCAGCATCCTGAGATCTACACAGATCCAAATCTCTCCTATATTCTTGTTTTGCACCACCATAGGGATAATACATTCTGATCCTTCGAAAGGTTCTATAATCCCTGCTTCCAGCATTCTGTCGAGCTCAATATTCACCTTCTCCTTATATTTAGGGTTCAGTCTGTAGGGTCTCTGTTTGACTGGTCTTGCATATGGTTTCAAAAGGATCCTCATCTCCCCCATGGGCCCTTTAATTCCCTTCATATCAGTGAAATTGGTCAGAAACAAGTCCTGATATTCATGCAGTAACTCTGTGATCTTGTCAATAGTAGCAGCATCCCAATAATCTCCGACATTTGCAAGCTTCAGTGTTTTCTTGGTTCCAATATTGACTTTTTTAATCTTGATTGGTTGTATAATAAATGGTATCTCATATCCTAGTCCTTCCACATCTCTCTGTCCCTTTGTTTCTGCGATATTCACCTTCCTCGGATGATTGTCTTCGTCAGCATTGATGTTGTAACAACCTTGCAGTTTTTGGAGGGGTGCAGTCCATTCATCCTCTTCTTGTTCTAAAGGGAGGGTAGAGGCATCCTCAAATACTTTATATCTTACAATCTGTAATGCTTGATCTACTGAAGCATATTGACTTTCAAATAATAAGGTAGTTACAAAATTTTGAGTCATACCTTCCTAATTTGTAGTGATGAGGCGCAACTCTGCTTGAAGGTACCTGTTGATAGGGGTTGTGTCCAGTGTGTTAATGAATTTGTGCACCCACTTCTCTTGAGGAATGTTTTGCTAGCCTTCCTCATAACTTCACACATGGTCCTTCGGACAACTTCGACCTATATACCGAACTTTATAGCCTTCTACTTGTGCTGAGAACTGCGCTGTCATTAAAGTACGACATTGTACCTAGTCTGTAATGTTGTTTTTGTGTGTCCCCCACCATATTGTTGGTGTTGCTTTCAATGCCTCATCCATTTCCAAAAAAACAATCTTTGTTATGTTAGTACATTTTCTTCAAAGTCCGATAAGAAGGCTTCTAAAGGATTCAAACCATCAAAGGTGGGTAGGTTACTTACTGTTGCACCGATCCAACGATATTCTCTGGTTAATCTAGCACATCTCCTTGTAGATACTTCATACAATTTGTTATTCTAGTTCTCCAGTGCTTTTTATGAATCTGATGAACATGCGTTGTCACTTCGCCAGCTTAGGTTTCCATCGGCCATAGGATTAATGTAATCCTGCTGTCTGGAGGTTAGTTTGTATATGTTTTCCAATTCATATGCATGGCCTTCTTCTCTGATGGTCTTTGTGTATCGCTGGCTTTCATCTGGATCTAAAGGCACAATGACCCTAAGGACATCTCCTTCAATCATCATTCGTCTTTTCTTTAAATCAACCATAGTGGAATTATTGAAAGCCCAATCAATTCTTAACAATGCAGGGTAAGGACAACTATCATCAACTATCTCAATCACCTCAAAATATGCAAACGTACTTACTCTGTCGATGTCCACAATGACATGTTCCAATATTCCAAAGGGGCTTACAGGTTGTTGATTATCCATCCTAAGACTAATAGGGGAATAGATCAACTTGGGTTTTCCCATCAGTACCCAGGTTTTCTTTGTCATGACATTGACCTCCGACCCCAAGTCGAGGACCACATAGTCTATATCATACTCTCCTATTTCAAAATTTAAGTGTAATTCCTTATTTTTCCTTCTCCTTTTAGAGACTTGGTGTACTTCCCTATTCATTAAGGGGTCTACCTTTCCTAGCTCATATAGTCTGATTAAATTTTGTAGTTCTTGTACAATGCTTTCATCCTGAATTAACTTAATACAAGTATATAAAAATTCCATGAGCTTACTTACCTCTTTTCCTTATTTTGGCAGAGCAGACTGATCAAATGCCAAAGGCATTACATATTCTCTCACTTTTGGTCATGATTTTTATGAAGAACCTTGGTCTCCCCTAAATTATTTTCTTGCCTCCTCAAACATTTGTTTTTCTTTCTTTGCATCAAAAGTTTGTGTCTTCTCTATAGCTTTCCTGACTCCTGAGTCTTCTGTAGTATTTCCTTGGGTCATTCTATCTTCTCCTATAACAATTCCTCCTCTGGTGATAACAATGAATCTAGGGTATTCTCCACGAGGTTCAGCGTATATTAGTTTCACTTGCGGGTTCTGCTGAGGTCCTCGTCTCTCCTGAAGCTTAGCTAGTAGTACAAGACAATCTTCTATAACATGTTCAAATGAACTGCAATAGTTGCAAGTGGTGTCATGACAATCCCTTTCCAAGTGTCCTGATTGTGCACAGTTGTAACAGATGATCTGTCCTCGACCTCGGCCCATATGTCCTCCTCGTCCTCATCCTCTGAATCCATCACGAGGATTGAAGTTTCCTCTTCCTGGGGAATTGTACTGCATAGTGTTTCCTTCTTGTTGTACTTCACCTTGAATTTTCTATATATCCTTTGACCTTTCATGCATGAGGTCATAATCCCTACAATCCCTATCATCATGCCCCACAGACTTACATAATGTGAAATACAGATTTGTGGGTGTCTGAACATATTTTTGCATGTAATATCACTCACCTGGGTGATGTCTATTTCTGCATACCTTGCACCAGGTTAGGTTGACTTTCTTTAAAGGGCTTGGAGCTCCAAAGGCCAAATATTCATAGAATAGGGGAAAATGCTCCTTTTCATGACCTTCTAATTTGCATCTGACACACCAAATGTCTTCTCTTTTATGTTTCCCCTTGTCTTTCTTCATATCTTTGACCTATAGAGACAAACTAGTTGGGTGGCTCAAGATTTGACTCATACCTGAGCTGGATTCTCCCATAGGGGTTGTTTCTAACTTCATGGCTATCTCCAGCACCTCGGCCTGCGAAGCAATCTTCTATTGCATCATAGGAACTCTGATGTGTGGTAAGAGAGCAGTGATGAACCACTCCATGTTTTGCTCATCTGGGATCTGAAAATTCAACCGACCTGTTAAGGTCTTAAATCTCTGATCGAATTCCCAAACAGGTTCAACTACCTTCTGCTTGATTTCTTTCAGCTCCATAATACATTGTGACTCTTATTTAGGTTTATTGAACTTCGAAATCAATGCATTCTTGATCTCATTTAGTGGCTTAGGTTGTGCAAGTCCTTGGACGAGCTTCATGTACCAACTCAATGCGCGATCTCTTAGAGTAGTGCTAAACTGAGTTCTTTCAACAGCTTCGTTGGTGACAGTTTTAATGTTCCATACAACTTCACATAGAAACTAGTTCTAATCAGGATCTTCAGATCCATCTCCCCTAAATATAGGGAGCCTCATCTCATCTGCCATAGAGCTGCCTAGGTTTCTTGATTGAGTATATGTTGAACTGCTAGTAATAGTACTCTGAGGAATTTGGTGATTCTGGATATTCTAATTACTTAGTGCTGCTGAAACAACAGGAAGAGTAATAGTACTTACTTCAACAGTCTACATAGTTCCTGAAGTTTCTGGATCGCTCCAATGAGGTTCTTCAGCTTCCCCTTCCTCTGTCCTAGCGGGTTCTGACTGCTCTTCGTCCATCAGATCTGGCTCTTCTCCACTGTAGAAACCCTCGTCCCCAATAGTTCTGCTTAAATATGTTTGCGAGAGGAACTTCTCTAAACGATTTCCCACTGTGCATATGTACAACTTCTGTGTTGCTGTCACTGTCTGAATTCTTGAACATTAGCCTTTTCCGATTTGAGCAACTATTGTATCTTGAAGATGTTCTTCTCATGCAATAACATCTTGATCCTCAACTTTAAAAAATGTAAAAAGTTTCCTCTGGGTCCTTTGAAGAAATATCTCTCGGCTTGGCTATATGACTCTACTCTGTCAACAACAAATTCGGTGATGTACCCTCCAATGGTGTTATCAAACTAGTGATCTACTACTATTGACATGACATTATCGACTCTATTGACCTTCTTGATCAACGCCAATGTCCAAACCACAGGAGGTTTAGATGTGATCTCAAACTGGGTATCTGCTAACCTAGCTAACCACTCATATAGCTTCTGATGGATTCCTCCAAAGAAAATATCATGTATATCAGTAAAGATATATCTTCCTAACCAATCCTCTATACTAAGATTAGGGTTCTTGTTCTGGGCTTCATCGAAGTCTCTTTCTTGATCTTCTATCCACTTTTGAATATCTTTTTTTGATGGAAACCACCTTGACATTCCCTCATGAATATTCTTGTCCTGACAACGAAACCATTTGTTGGCATAGGGGCAGACCTAGGGTTCATCTCCAAGAATTCACCAACAAGCCCTAACTACTAGCCTTTTCAGAAACACTTGTGAGGTAGATGCAGTCTTACATGAAGAAGCTATGGGAGGGTTTCAAGACAAAGATGTCTACAACCAAATGGAATATCAAGTGGAGCTAATGGGAGAGCAACACAACATTCATATATCACTTATCAACTTAGATCTACTCCGCACATCTATCTATCAGATCTAACACAGTAATGCAATAACAATATATCAAATGGAAAAGAACATAGCATCAATCACACACAACACAAGATGTACGTGGTTCACCCCCTCTGTAGGGATACGTCCACAAAACTGTGCTTTATAGTGTATTAAGATGAAGCATACAGTTCTCGTCTACGCTTTCAGCTAGAAGATCTTCTTTCTTCTCCTCTCTTTCTCTCTCCTTCCTATGAACCCAACTGCAGGACTGATCTTTGCACCCAGCTGAAGATCTTACAATACCCAAGTGCTCTTACACTTAGCACTTCTCTCTCACACAACAATCATCACTCATGCCAAAAGCTAGAGCGACAATAACAATATCAACAATAACCCAACCTAGGTCCTCTTGACCTTTATTTATACATTAATATCACTCACTGACAACCATAGGCTGAAACCTAGGTGTCAAAACCCTAGATAGAAAAACCCTAGGTGTCTAAAACCCTAGGTCAACTTGACCCACATTTTCAGGGCTTCGCCAACCTGTCTTTCCTTCCTTCTTGCACGGTCCTCCAAGCATCCAACGGTGGCTTTTTCCTCTTCCTGAGTTGTCCATGATCCATCTTCCTTGCTGACCTGCCATCCTCAATATCCTCATCCAATGACTTGCTTTCTCTTACTTCACTCCATCTTTTCTGCTCTTTTGCTTACTTCGACCTAGTATCATTCACTGTGTGTTCCGCACAGTTCACGTTTTGCCTTTTCTTCCTTGACCTTCACTTGATTCCATACCCAAGGGCCAACATATAATTTGCAAAGAGTGGTCCGACGCTTATCCTAGGTACCACATTATACCCCCACAGTTACTTATCTGAGTCCCTATAAAAGGAAACTAGGTTTCCAACACACAGTCAGTCACCAGGCGGGTACAGTCGACAATTGGGCAGATCATATGAGCAGGATAACTATGTCCGAAGCCTTCCGAGGGTACTAAAAGAAACTGGTCCGGAAGAACACTGAGGATCCCAAATAGATTCAAGGCCCATGAAGCTCCATAGTCAAATTTAGTCATTGGAATCCCAAGAATTACCCTCAAAATATGATCCCCATTATGCTTAGTCTGGATTTGGAGGGGTTATCTCCTCTACCTTTCCTCACGTGACCTCGTGTTTATCCCTTGTGTTAGAGGAGGGTCCTGGATAAATTTTATGACACTGGACTTCAACACTCCCTATCTCATACTCTTAAGTTTATTTCGGTGTCCTTGAAGAGTTTCCTCTCCACACCTAATCTAAGGCCCTAAATCCTAGTCTAATTGGTGTACCCTATAAAAGACAAAGTCTAATTGATTTTAACATTAAGTGTTAATTTTAGTGCCTTAATTAGTCTGGGGTACAGAAGTGAAACACATGATGTTCTTTGAGAGACAAAAGAGAGGAGTTAATGAGATTTTAGAACATTGTTCTTTAAATGCAATTGAAAACAAATTGCATTCTACAAATGAAGATTTGGCTCTTTTAACTTTCAAGGTGCAAACTTTTCAAAATAAATACCAAGATCCTAATATGCAATATTTCCTAGAATTCTTTTTCGTTCCAAATGCAATGCAACTACTTAAACTTTCAAGGAAGAATATGAGAAGGAACTTTGGGTTGATAACTCTTTTCAGTTATAAAAATAACCTAGGCTATTAAAACCAAACAAACATGCACAGTAAGATGCAAATGCAGTTAAGAAACTACAATTTTTTTTTAACTTTTTATATGATTATGAAATGAAAATAACAAACAAATATATTGTTTCTTTTCAAAGCATAACAAGAGAGAAGGATGAAAAATCAGAGATTGACTCAGGTCCTAAAACACTTCCTAAGAGCAGGGATTCAACATATTCCAAAGGAGAACCTAAATCTTACAAGTAGACCCTTAACCTTGACAGCAAATATAAACAGACAAAGAAAACAAAAAATATTTCTTTACAACTTCATAAACAATATGAGATTAAAAACTCTCTCAACAATTGTTAACATAGGTCTCTAGTACTTCATAAACGTTGTTTTAAAAACTTTTCAAAAGAACAGGTATGTGTGCTTTTCACAAACAGACTGCGGATGTACGCGTGTTGGGATAACACAAGGCACCTATGTATGTGTGTTGGGTATAGAATAGAACACATATATTGCTGAACTAACTCAAAAAAGAGATAAAGTTTAGAATGATCATCCAGATCAGGAAAACTAGAAACACCTAGAAGGTGACCAGAGACTCTTACAGACTCAGAAAGCATAGAAAATAATAGGAATTCAAGACGAAAAAGAATATCCTAAATGGAACCTAGAGAGACTCCCCAGTGGAGTCACCAATTCTTCTATGGGGAAAAATCCCCCTAATCCGAGTCTAGCGACTGGGCAGAGCCTTGACACCTTAAAATATAGAAAATATTATATTCTACCCAAATCCAACAAGACCTAATGATAATTAAGGGAAGAGAGAGAATATCTAAATGTGTACCTTAAATCCTTCTGGTTGTTTTCGATCTCTTGCTGTTGTCGTTTGTTCCAAGATTGCAGGCCTCCTCCCAAAGTCGACCTGAAAAAAATTAAAAAATTAAAATATGACAACATATGCATAACTATAAAGATCATACAAAAGTCTAGATATTCATGAAAATCATTTATAAATGTGAACATAAAGACGTAAATATCTGGGACAAGAATTTTTTCTTTTATAAATAACAAAATTGGAAGTTACAACCTGAATCTTTCTAGCGTCGCTCCACGAACCTTGCCACGAACCTCGCCTGGGTTCCTCTACTTTGACTCTAACTGGACTATTCCCAGTATGCTATCCTCACAACCATCATGTCAATATAGGGGAAAGGGATTGATTGTATAAGGAGGATAGATGGTGTTAGGACCCAGAAATGTCCCTTTTTCACCATCTTTTGCCCATTCAACCTTATCATTTCTAAGATAATGCCTAAGATAATGCGTGCTAAGACCATTTTTCCCAAGGCATAAATCATTCATCTTGCTTTTATATTTTCATTTAATTAGCATGTTTGATTTGTAATGTTTCACATGTTTTACCCATAAAATGATTCAACTAATGATCGAAATGTATAGAACAACCAAATCTTGAAGAAGTAGTTGCTGCTGTTACAGCTATGCACCAATCTTAGAAGCTATTATAGCTATGCATCAATCTTGGAAGCTGTTACAACTATGCGACAATATTGGAAGTTGTTATAGCTATGCGTCAATATTGGAAGCTGTTACAGCTAGGCACCAATCTTGGAAGCTGTTACACGACTATTGCAACAGGTGCCACCGATTCTACTATTACACGATTGCTGCAACATGTGCCATCGATTCTACTATTACACGACTGCTGCAAAAAATGCCACCGATCCTAAATCTATTACGTGATTGCTGTAACAAATGCCACCGATCCTGAAAATTGTTACACCTGATGTTACATGTTTTGGCTTACAAGATTAGTTCTAGATCTTGTATTGATGATATCATATGAACATCTTGAGAATCAGGGATTCTCAAGGCTGTTCTGATTTAGTTTTAGCCAAATAACTCTAACTTTAAGTAGCAAAGCTTTTGTAATCATAAGGGACGGATTTTTGACTATGAGAAAGTGAAGTGAAGTAAAGCTTATTGTACACAAACATTTTGGAAAATCAATAAAATAGTGGATTGATTTTCTTTAGCAGACTATAGCCTATTTCTTTGAGTGGATTCAGCGAGAAGGAAAGGGCCCACCTTCCTCACAGATTCCTCTCTGTTCAGAATTCCAGATTAATTGTTTTAATATGAATGATTTATCTGTTAAACATTTCTAGAATACAATTATTGTTACAGTCTAGTTCCTTCCTGTTAGATGTGCATAAATCTGTCTCATGAGAATTAGAAGTCGATTGATGAATACTATTGGAGAATTGCTTTCCCTTTTTTTGCATTAGATTAAAATCTTGTTTCCAAGTAAAAAGAAAATAAAAGTGTGAATTACTTTCTTGCAATAAGTAGATTTCCTTTCTGCAAATAATATAGAACTTCTTCCTGCAAAAGTAAAATAGAAAGTTAGAGTAGAGTAGGTAATCCAGGGTTCTTATACACTCATCAGTTTAGATTTCAATTCTTGTAGAACTCCAGCTGTACTAGCACAATTGTGTTAGTGATAATTTGTGTTTCTTTTTAAACTTCCCTACTACAATTAGATTAGTGTTTCTTTCATAATATAGCATAGACTACGCACAATTATCTTGAAATAACAGACTTCCTTGGGTTGACAATTTATATTGAATGCCTTAATTTTCTATTTATTTAGACAATTAAAGTGCCCAACATTTTGGCACCGTTGCCGGGGAAGATAATTATAGATTTTTGTAAGCACATTAGTTTTTTATTTAGGAATGAATAGTCTGCATGAATCGAGGAACATGAGAATGTATCCCCCAAAATACTAACCCTATAGGTACCAAAGGATGTGGAGGAAGAAATCCTACACTGGGAAGGAAAACCTTTGTTGATGAGATTATAGCCAGAGTAGATTCTTCTTCAAGATCTATTTTTCGCCCTGCAAATCCTCCAAGAAAATGTAATCCTCAGTCATCAGAAATACCCCTTCTTGAAACATCATTTTCATCAAGAGCTGAAGTCGAGGCTGAAGATTTGTCACTAGCAATTCAACAAGCTGTTGGATTACTAAGTGGGGGGGTGAATCAGTAATAGTGTAATTATAATCCTTTTTCTTCAAATGTTATATCAATGTAGAATTATTATCCAATAATGAGTAGTAAGAAATAAACAATCACACACAT
>SNQJ01S0037512.1:198444-213028 GCA_010110895.2 Picea sitchensis | reverse complement strand
ATGAAAACCTCACCCATCGAAGGTGTGTAACATCATTGGGGATTTGTTGAGTGATGGTGATTTTAAACCTTTCCAACACACCAAAGACATGACACAAGTTGAGGCTCCCTCATCCAAAATAGTTCGGTGGATTTGTTGATTGTGAATAACAACATCAACATGGAAAGCAAGTTGGTGGGAGAGTCGAGATGTATAATTGTCCAGGTTAAACATGATCTGATTGGATGACTCAAGATCAACAGTGCCAAGAGCGTTCTACATTGTCTGGGGTAGTGCTATAGAACTTCTAACGTAGATATAACACATGATGCTTGAGCCAAATCTTCAACAATGTTGTAGTTCTGGGCAGCACGTGAAATAGGATTAAAGGTAGCTTTGTGAACAGTTCTCTTAGGAGGGCGTAAGATAGAGTCGAACGTGGGTTTCTCAATCTGGAGTGGTCCAGATGGAGGATTAACCGATGGAAGACTAACGAAGGATGACGATGGATCCGGTAAAGTGTTGGCACCATTAGTGTCTTTTCCTTTGTCAAGGTTACCTGGTGTGTTGTATGTCTTAGAGTGAGTGGTCAAATTGATCCCATTAAACATATAAATATGTGCACTCAATGAGGCCTCATCATGAGGATCGCTAGAACTGCCCCCAGGAGAGGGGGTTTGAGCAACCATGGGTTGTTGTTGTGGAAAAGGATGAGTAAGCACAGCGGGTTGTGACTTTCCTTGGAAAATTTTGGCCACTTCATTACGAAGTGGATAGTCTCGAGTGTAGTGATCATCACCACAAATGATACACGAGAATTTCATCTTCCGTTGTGTTTTCTTTTCGGTAGCAGGTGATTGAGCTTGATTTTTTGGTTGTTCATTATTATTTTTTGATTTATTCTTTGTCTTCTTCTTACCTCCAGATTGTTGTGAAGGGGAAAATTGAACTAAATTCACCTCAGAGATCTGAGTTTGGGGGGAGGTAGAGGAGGGTGTAGTCGATTTGGAAAAAGATTGTGTTTTGACAGAACCGATAACACCATCCGCATGAGATGAGGATGATGGCTTAGAAGGATCGGTATTAGCTCGAGCAGCATTTGGAAGAAAATCATACAAAGTACCGGATTTAGAATAAACTAAATCTAATTACTGAGCCCGAGCAATGGCTTGTTCCTCTATGACCGCACCACCCATAGCAACATCGTGAGCGATCGGGGGTAACAGTGATTTAGTAAACCATTCCGCCAATAGTATGTCAGGAATGACTACCTTGATCATCCTTTGTCGTCACCTCCACTCATGAATATGGTGAGAGATATGCACAGAGTTAGTTTGACGAAGGGAGGTCAAGAGTTTAGTACCTGTCTCGTAGAGAATAGGCAGTTGAAAGTGCGTGAGGAAAGACATGGAAAGGGAATTAAAATCATGAAAAGAAGCATGTGGTAGTTCAATATACCACTTTGTTGCTAAACCGGTAAGTGTTCGCTGGAAAAGATGCAAACGTATAGAATCATCCATGAGGGAGTTTGATGAACACCACAAATGGAAAGTCATCACATGGTTGTTTGGATCTTCACCAGGGTTTCTGTCAAATTTCAAAATATCATAAGGAAGTTTAGCTAGAATGACTGGCCAAACTGGTGAATGAGAAATAGGATCATTAGTTTACCAAGACAAGTCTGGGAGATCCAGATTCGCAAGGAAAGGTAGTTGTTGGTTAATCTACGAATGATGTTGGTGCGGCATAGGAACACCAGTAGGACCATAAACTGGGTTAGGTGGATAGTTGTAACCAGTAGGCCCTCCTACATAAGGTTGTTGTTGGCCAGGATATGAAGGGTTCGATGGTGCATGAGAAACATTGGCATAACCCGGTGGGTTCTGAACAATATAGGCCGGACGATTTATTTTCTCGTGAGGAGGATAAACATTTTTCCCTTGAGAATACTAAGGAGTATATCCCATAGGTGGATACACATGAGGCCCAAGAGGAGGATAAGATTGTGGTCCCAGAGAACTCCAGGTGGTGTTTGGGATGCCGCCCGGATAAGATTGCCCGTAAGATGTTTCGGAAGGGACAAGATTGGATACTCCTCCTAGTGGGTTATTATACAAGTGCCCCCCAACATGGGGTTGAGTAAAAGTTCCTCCTGAAGATACTCCCCAGGAGTGTGAAGGGTTTCCAACAAATGAGGGTTGCCTGCCTGCCAGCGGCGGATTTATGACTGGGGTGTGACTGGCAAATGGAGGTTTTCGTCCAGGAGGAGTATGAAAAGGGGACTGTCCCCCGGGAGGGGTAGGCCCACCATGGAAACGGTTCATTGGATGGTGGCTTCCCTCCAGCTGGTTGTGTTTGTCTAGCAGGGGTCTACATTATCAGGTGAGAAGATGTCCCAGCAGGATCATGTGGAACATGCAGATCTGTAGAGTAAAAAATTGTAGAAACAGAGGTAGCGATTGAAGTGCTTTGGGGATGAGTAGAGGTGATGAGTCTAGCGTTAGGATGGACTTGTGCTGGTGTAGCAGTAGGGTTAATAACCTGATCGACTGGGTGATTCATGGTTTGACCAGATGGTCCTGTTTCACTAGGAGGGTCATGAGGTTGAAAAGGTTGTCGAAAGGATTCAAAATGTTCATAGAGATCGCGTCCCGATGAAGTCCTCCATACAGAATGAGTAGGTGTGAGATTGGTTTCTATTGCGGTGCTAGGATGAACAGGAGTCCTATACTCGTCACCAAAGATTGGTTCTGTGGATCCCATATATGTTTTGGTAAATATCCTCTTTGGTAATCATGGGATCTCTTCGTCTATGACGTTCCCAAGGGAGTCTAAACGAACCAAAAGTGGTTCGAGAGAATTTACCGACACAGGTGTAGTGGGATTTTCAACCATGACCAAAGCATCTTCTTGGTTATTTGATAGAGGAGAATTAGCACTTCCAGTGTCAGATTGATTTTCTACCTCTCTACAATAGTTGTCTTCTGGAGGGTTAGGAGGTAAGGGTTGATAGCCTTTCGGAGGTAGCCCTTGCATCCTACGTGATCGGTGAAGACCTTTATCATCTACAGGATCAATTGTGGAGACAAACATAACACACTGAAAATCTAGGGCCAACTAACAAAAAGAAACAAAATGCGCTAATAAAATCTAGGAATCAACCAAGCAGACAAAACTTCTCTTGATGAACATACTAGTTGGTGATGAAATCCAACATCGTGTGATCAAGTCGAGAAGGGGATGGGATATGGTGGAATAGTTACAATGGTGATCTACTTAACAAACATTCACCTTGGTGCAAGCTTCCACGCAATAATTGTGGATTTACCCTCCAAGGAGCCCGAGTGAGTTTGACCAATGTCTGTTCCAGGTACAGTGAGACTTCCCTTCACCGTCACCTTGTGTAAGTACCTAGAGATTATGGCAACTAAAGACACCAATTCACAATGAGTCCCTGGGTGGGTACAGTCAACAGTCTGATCTGAAACGTATGGGTAGGATAACAAGTCCGAAATCAACTCGAGAGGCTCCCACACATAATCGTGGGTATACCTCCCAGTGACCCCCAATAAACGATCTGACCACTACAAGCAGTTTAACCACGGAGGGATAATCTCCATAATTTGATCGAATGTGACCTTGTGCGTAACCCCTGTGTAAGAGGGGGATCCTAGAAAAACAATATGACAATTGGATTTGACTCTCCCTAGCTCAAGAGGATAATGTTTGTTTTGAAAACTTTGGAGAGTTGTACTCACAGCCTAATCTAAAGTGCTAACCCTAGTCTACTATTGGTGGAAGATCCTAAAAACGAAAATGTTCGAGATAATTTTTAATTAGCATTCATTTTACAGCTGTTCTTTACTCAAAGGTTGCATGAAAGTGAATCTGATGGAATGAGGACTCAATTCCAAAAAATATGCATGAAAGATGATAAGCAGTCATTTCTTTTCAATGAATGCCTATTTAAGGCAAAGAGAAGGAGTTGTTTTCACTTTCAAACACTAATATGAAACGTCCTCAATCAATTGGTTCTCAATCGAATCTAATGCAATGCTAAAACATTTTCAAAAATGCCTTCTAATATGGAAACCAATCACTAAAATGTATTTTTTTTCTTTTGTATGTGAATGATGATTAATCCAATGTAAAAACTTCTGCTACCAACTACCCTTTCAGATCAAGGAGATTCAGACGAGCATGGTCAGATTTCGCACACATGACACACACCCTCTTGTTATGATTGAAACAAGAAGCAAATAGAAGACAAAAGATAACAAAGCAAAATCAAACAATTCACACAAAAGAGAGATGTTGAAGAACAATGGCCTCAAAGAACCAAACAAGATGATTCACAGATTTTTGATGCCCTTCACCAGAGTTCCTACTCAGTCGGATAGGAGAGAAGAAAGCAGTGGATTGATTTCAAGCTCTCAACAGCAAAAACTCAAAAAATAATGAAGAAGGCCACCAAATATGAACAGAAAAGTGCTTATTTCTCAGAAGGAGGGATGTCAAAATTTAATGGGAAGAAGCATTGACTCACAAAGAATCTCAGCAAGTGAAAAAACAGGGTCTGGACCTCAAAAAATGTAATTTTTGAAAAGATTTTGTGCAAAAAGGGGCTGGCGCTCTAGTGTAAGGGCCACCAGAACATTATAAATCTCTATCTAAGGCTTCTAGGGAGTGCTAGCACTCTGCTAACATGGGCACAGGGGCGCCAGGCTTAAAAAACTCATAAAAATGTCCAAAAACCCAAAATTTCAGTCAAATTTTGATAGCCAAGATGAATGTGATTGGGTAAAGAGTCAATCAACATACGAAATCAAACAAATGGGGTGAAGAAGGTCTGAAAACAATCAAATGGTAAGGCAAGGTCTATGAGAAAAAATCAAAACCAAAAGTTTCGATTTGATTCCCCAATGGAGTCGCTAGTTTCTGTTGAAGGAAAATCTTCTTGCGGACAGGTAGATCTCCTCAAAGAGATAGACTCTTAACTCTAAGACAAAAAGTGCTTATCATGGTCACTGACTTCCTTTTAGGTCTACACAAACTAATGCATGAAGAGGAAGGAGGAAAGATGTACCTTTTACCAGTGTTTGTCCCTACACGCTCCGAGTTGAACTCCAATCTTGAGCTCCTTGATAAGCCCTGTAGACAAACAAAGTACAACCACTTTCTATTCTATCGAGATTAGTTTGAAGTAGACCTATCTACTTAGAGACAAATTCATGTAATGTCAAACACAAATTAGAAAGAAACATGCCAAGCATATTACATTGATGAGTACAAAATGTTACTTACAGCCATAGATGGAATGTAGTAGTTTCATCAAGTTCTCCTTACCTAACCCTTGCTCAAAAGCTCCATGATTGTAATGATGATAGCTTCGCTGATTAGCCTCCACTTCACTGTGTGTTTCCTACGAGATCATAGGTTTCATGCTTCTCATCCCTTCTCCAAATATCACTTATGAGATCATAAGTTTGGTATGATTCTCCATCCAGATCCCCTTTCACCATGAGAAAGATTTCTTATATAGCCTTGGAGAGGCTCAACAACTTGAGATATCCTTGGGGTGAGTTAAGGATTTTCCTCCTTGAGTTAGGGATCTTCCCTAAAATCATGGCTGGACTAGGGATTTGAATCCAACTGCCTTCAGGGATTGAAGGGAATCTTCCCCCATTCATCTCAACAAACTAATTGCTGCCCAGAATAGGCAGCGCTCCCTCAAAATGGCCATTGGAGCGTTATAGCGCTCCCCAGTAAGCTTTGGGGGGGATCCAGCACTCCCAAAAGCAGTAGCGCTGCTCCAAAAGGGAAGAGGTAGTGTTATAATGCTCCCATATAGTGTATAGGGGGGAACTAGCACTCCTGAGAGAGGTATAGGGGAGCGCTCTCCTCCAAAACATAGTTTTTTGGGTTCTTTCAGATGGTAAGAGGTTCATAAGCCTAGTTAACCATTCTTCCTCTTCCAAATCAAGTGTTTGATGTGTGTCAAGTGTCCTTCTCATGTCATGATAGGTATGACATAGGTATCATGGCAGTATGCATTGCTTGACACTTGCGACACTTGTGAGAAAAATGTGACACTTGCGACACTTGTAATGATGACACTTGAGACACTATCGAAGTGAGTAATTTTGATGTGTAACACCTGTTCCATATCTTGCCATCCAATTGTTTCTTTTGTAGACCTAGTGGACTTGGTTCTTCTCCTAGGTAAAATAGAAACAAAAGAAGGGGTTTCTTCTTCGTTGTTGGAGGAGGTACAAGGCATTTTTCCTCAACCACACAAGGAAAAAATTATGGTATATTGGGGTCTACTATGATCTGTACATCGTCACTTGACATATGATGCACAAAATCATCAGGCAGAGCCGATGATTCTACTACGATTTGAGTACATTTAGCCTAAATTGAGAGAATAGTTTCTTGAAGTTCTTTGCACAAAGTAAAACCAGGTATACTCTGTAGAATTCTCTATCACAGCAGCAGGAGGGATCTGAGTTGCTACTGATGTAATTTGGTTAAGGTATTTTCTACTTTTTCCCTTGAATGGACATTTTGTTTTCTGAGATAATCCACTGGCAGTGACAGTAGGGCCTTGAATGATTGTTGCAGTAATAGGAGGCTCTTGTGTTATTGTCGATGCAACAGAAGAGGGGGTAGTCAGACTTGTTGTTGCAGTGGACCGTACTAACCTTGTTCTCTTTCTAGGTGAGCCAGAGATAGGAGCAGGGGTTTTCTTTTTAGGAGCAGGGGGTAGTTTTTCAATGACAGTTGTCGCAGCCAAGGGCTGTGAATCATGTCTTGGTATAGTAGCTAGTTGTTCAGTGATTGGCTCGACCATATCTATAGGCCATGTCAATTCAAATATGTCGAGGCTTGTCTAGCTGGTGCTAGAATGTCCTGGGATTGTGCATTGGATTCTCTGAGTCATCTTACGGGAAGCGACAGTAGGGGTTTGGACTATTGTTGAAGCCAAGGGCAGAGACTCAAGAAGAGGTCTATGGATTGTGTTTTCAAGTACTGGCACAATCATATCTGCAGGTATAGAATGTGGTTGGACTACTACAGCAGGTAATGGGTTATTGGAAATGCCCATACCTCTGCGAATTAATAGTCCAATGAGTCTATGATTACAAAGGCAGTTATTGGGGTTCTTGGATTTTTTTACAAACTAAGCCATGTTATGAAATGAATGGAGGAGAAAATAAGGAATTTTTATAAATTTCTGATGTCACAGATGTGATAATAAGATGAAATCAAAAAAATAAACAACTTGGTATCTCCCTTCGCAGGTAATGTACCTTTTGACAAATTCTACAACTTTCCCCCATGGCTCTGGTAAGAAATTGACATCTGCACCTCTACCTTTGGTCTAAACTTGCTCATTTTCACTGAGGAAACCCTTATGTGCATCCAGAAGATGTGTTTTTATATTAAGCCATCAATCTCCTATGGTTGGAAACCCTGTCACAGCTTTAAGTGTGATTTTATATCTTCATTACTTTAACATGTAGGATTAGTTACATACCTCATAACTTACTGCACAAAATGATCTATCGGAGTAACGACACTATCCATTCGCCATATGATTCGCATGGAATAGATGAGATGATAAAGGATGGCGTGAGAAATGATTATATGACAACTGGAGCAGAGATGGAGTCCTTTATGTAGTTGACCAGCTGGAAGTCGCCAGATATGAAGTCAAGTAATGATGAAGTAGCACTTTCGGATAGATAGCAGCGGTATTGACAAATCAGTGGTGCTGCAGCATGGAAAGATTGTAGAGCTAGAGTAGCAGCATTGGAAAAAATATGAAAAAGAAAGAGTGAAGTGGCAAGAAAGGATAACAGCAGTCAGTGTATCAGCAAGTACTACGGCCAAAATGACGAAGGTGGGTGTAACAGTATGGAAAAGAAAATGGTGTAACCTCATGAAAATCGACCATTATGTAATGGTAGAGAAATTGGCCAACTTATTGGAAAAGGGTGTAACAGCATGGAAATCGGCCAATTTATCGGAAAAGGGTGTAACAGGATGGAAATCGGCCAATTTATCGGAAAAGGGTGAAACAACATGGAAATCGGCCAATTTATCAGAAAAGGGTGTAACAGCATGGAAATCGGCCAATTTATCGGAAAAGGGTGTAACAGCATGGAAATCAGTCAAATGTTGTATCACTTAGTTTTTAGGAAGTTTTTCAACTTCCATAAACTAATCTTTTTACTCCTTTTTCTATACTCAACCTTATTGTTCATCAATTCACCTACACACACATAACTGCCTGATACCCTTCAAGGATGAATTTATTAGCATAGTAAAGAAATAGAAAATTTTCAAACAAGAACAAAGAAATGAAAATTTTGATGAATTTATTTATATACAAGGTCTTAGAAAAATAAGTCCTAAGGTTCAAAAGGGGAAGGAGAAAGCTCCTTTCCTTTTAAGAATTGATAACCTGTATCAGTTGTACATCTAGATTTGAATTCTGCCTTGGACAGTGGATGGTTATACATATGCAAGCAATGACCATTTACATGTAACTGTGTATTGGATCCATCAATAGTGATCAACCTGACTGTCCCATTGGGAAAAATAGTGTCTACCTCATAAGGTCCTAGCCATCGTGTACACAACTTACCTTGAAATTCATTAAAGCGTGAATCATACAACAGAGCCTAATCTCCTTTCTGGAATAATTTCTTCTTGATGACTCGGTCATGCCATTTTGTTCTCTGTTGTTGAATCACCGTGGTTTGATGAATAGCGTCCAAAATCTTTTCATCAAGCTCATTGAGTTGTTGCAGTCTAGCCTTCTGTGCCATAGTTAAGTCAAGGTTGATTGTTGATGCATTTCTTAAGGTTTTGATTTCGAATTCAATGGGAAAAATAGGGCTTTTCCATATACCAGCTCATAAGGAGAAAAACCAGTTGTGTTCCTCCAAGTATTTTGGTAAGACCATAGAGATTGATGCAATATTCCAGACCAATCCCTATGGTGTTCTCTCATTTTTTTAGTAAGAATGGCTTCGATAAATTTGTTGGTGCTTTCCACCTAGCCATTGCCTTGTGTATGGTATGGATAAGCTATTCTATGTAAAACATGATATTTACTGAGTAGGGCTTCAAACATATGTGATGTGAAAGGGGGTCCTCCATCAGTTATTAATTCTCTAGGAACACCAAACCTAACAAAGATATCTTCAAACAAGAATGCTATGAAAGCTTCTTCAGAGGCCCTAATGAGTGCTTTCGCCTCCACCCACTTGGTCATGTAATATGTACAAACCAATATATATAATTTCTGATTAGAAGGTGGGTTAATGGACCCTATGAAATCCATGGCCCATATCTCAAAAGGTTCTAACACGACCTGAGGCTAGAGAGGCATCTCATCCCTATGATTTGGTTGACCCATTCGTTGGAAACTGTCACAAGTTTGGACGTATTTCTTGGCATCTTGAAATATGGTGGGCCAAAAATAGTCCATCCTTAAAATTTTATGCCTAGTCCTTTTATCAGAAAAATGACCCCCACAAGGGTCATCATGGCAAGCTTTCAGCAGATCATATACTTCATCATCCCTTACACATCTCCTGATTTCTTGATCCAGGTATCCTCCTATCCAACTATACCGAGCACTCTTTTGAATAATCTTCCTTCTTTCTCAAGCAGATAGATGTGGAGGTACCTTCCCTGCAACCAAATAATTAGCAATGTCTACATACCAAGGTGAGTGAGCAGATATTGCAAACAAATGTTCATTAGGAAAGGAATCATCTACAGGTGAATTATCATCATCTATATGTAATTTTTAGAGAAAATCAAAAACCACATTTTTTTTCCTGGTCTATCTACTATAGTGATCTCAAATTCTTGTAGTAGTAACATCCATCTTATTACTCGAGTATTAGTAATAGGTTTATTCATCAGATATTTAATTGTTGTATGATCAGTATGAATAAAAATAGGATAACCAGTGACATAATCCCTGAATTTATTGATTGCATAAACTACTACTAAGAATTCTCTTTCAGTAAGTGTATAATTTAATTCAGTAGGAGCCATGTTCTTGTTGATATAGTAGATAGCATAGGGATCTTTGTCCTCCTGTTGCCCTAGTACTGCACCAATTGTAGTATATGAGGCATTTGAATAAATGTGAAAAGGTAGAGCCCAATTGGGCCATCTAAAAATGGGATTTGTGGACAATTTATGTTTCATATCTGCAAAAGACAATTCACAGTTGTCAGTCCAATGAAAGTCAACATCTTTTGTTAATAGGAAAAAAAAGGGGGAGGCAAGTTTGGAAATTTTTTTAATGAATCTCCTGTAATATCCAGCATGCCCTAAAAAACTTCTTACCTCTTTTTGAGTTGATGGAGTTGGAATGTCCAACATTACCTGGATTTTCACTGGATCTACCTGAATTCCTGCATAAGAAATGAAGTGTCCTGGCACCACACCTTCGCTCATCATCAAATGGCACCAGGGATGATTTTAAGGATGGAAATTTATTTTAAAATGTAGAAACCTTGGTGAATCTTACTAACCCTTCATATGCCAACTATGAATGTTTGGTGATATTTTTGTAAAAATATTCAAATTTATAAGGATTTTATATAGTTTTTATAAAATTTTGGCGATTTTTAAGGTAAAATAATTTTATCCTATAGAATTTGGGAAAATCATTTTTAAAATAGCAAATCTTATTTTTGGAAAAACCATAGAAAATTAGCCCATGAGCGAAATTTAGCCCCTAAAATTATCCATGAATGGCACTTTTTTGTACTTACAGAAAGATGAGACTGTATACGTATTTTGAGAACTTTTTCGAGATTAGACAAAGCTTATTCAAAATCAGTACCATAAGGTGTAAATTCATCCATGAATATTTCCATACAATCATTCACCATATCAGAGAAAATACCAATCACAACTCTCTAGAAAGTGACTAGTGCGTTACACAAGCCAAATGGGAGAACCTTGTAGGAAAATGTACCCCAAGGGCTAGTAAAGTTGGTATTATATTGGTCCTGTGGGGAAATTTTTATCTAGTTATAGCCACTGAATCCATCTAGGAAAGAGAAAAAAAAATTCCCAGATAGGTTGTCTAGAACTTGATTAATAAATGGAAGAGGGAAATGATCCTTCTACGTAGCTTTGTTCATAGCTCAATAGTACACACACACACTCCACTTACCATTATTTTTAGGCATAATAATGAACAGTGAGACCCACACATTGTCTGATATAGGATAGATGAATCCGCATTAAGAAGTTTCTGAAGTTCTTCCTTAACAATTTATTTAAGGTTTGGGTTCATCCTTATTTGGGGTTGGAAAATGGGTCAACATTATTCCTTAATGTATATATGGTGGGTGCATAGTTCAGAGGAAATTCCTTTCATATCCATGTAATCCCAGGGAAATGCTTCTTTATGTTCAATCAATAATTTCATCAATTGGCGAGTTTCAGCAGTGGATAGATCAGGATTGATGTTCAAGGTTTTTCCAGGTTCAATTTCTACAGCGATGCTCTTAGAATTAACTTTAGGAAATAATTCACTTGTTGTTGTTTCATCATCTGTTGTTACAACGTTTGTTTTTATAGCGGTTGTTGTTACAACTAAATCAATTTGATTTTCAGTAGTTTATGAGAAAAATTTCGAGCTCATCTCTCCCTGGGCAATAGGGTCAAAGACTCTAATCAATCGGTGGTGTTTGTTTTGTGTAACAATAGAGGGGTCAAAGATAAAGCAGTTGATTAACTCATCCTCTGTCTCATCTTTGAAACTCAGGTTTTTTCCTATGGTTAGCACAGGCAGAGCACTTTCATCCTCAGTGTCCATCCATAAAGAATTTTCTGGTTTCGCACTGGGTGTAGCATGAGGATACAAGGTAAGTTTTTTTGTGTCATAACCATCAGAGATGGTCATGGAACCAGATCTAAAACCAATGAATGCATCAGTTGTAGCTAACCATGGTCTTCCCAGAATTAGAGGGTGGCCCCCCATATGAGTTTTGGGTTGCAAAACAACAAAATCAATAGGATACTCCCATGAATCAACTAAAATGACTAAATCATTGATTACTCCTTCTGTTCTAATGGTAGAATGATCAGCTAATTATAGAACAGTAGGAGTAGGTCAGATTTATGTTCTGAGTTGCAGTAATTGTGTAGTTTCTATTGGCATGATGTTAATTGTCACCCCTAAGTCAACTAGCACATGGGGAATAGATGTCTGTCCAATTTTGAGAGTGACTGTAGGGTTTCCTAGGTCACCATATTTAATAGGTGGGGTTTTGCCTAACATTAGTTCAGACAAATCCCCCACTACATGCACTGTGAGGGGGTCCCTAGGTTTTCGTCCAGGTCTTCCGATATAGAGATCTCTTACAGTCTTGGCATAAATAGGTACATCTCTTATTTCTTGCAATAGTGGAATATTAACATGCAGATTTTGCAATTCTCCTAAGAGATTGAAAGATGGCAATTCGACAGGTTTGGTAATTTTCAGTCTTTCAGGGAATGGTGGGTCTGTTGATTCTATAATAGGTTGGTCAATTTCTTCTATATCAGCAGATGATCTTTCCCCTGATTCCTTGTCTGATTCTGAAGATGGATCATCTTCAATTACTGGCTCGACTATTCTCCCTGAACGTAATTTTATTTCATCACAAGGCATAGGAGTAATAGACAAGGCTAACACATTGTATATATCTATGTTCTGAATGGCCTTATTATTTGGGTTTGGGTTAGGTTGCACAGGCATCTGAGGTCGTAAGGGAGGATTGTTTGGTGGGGCATTGGGAGGTAACTACAGCTGTTGTTGCTGGTACTGGGGTTGGAACTATTGTTGATAGGGGTTTGGTTGGTGATGGTTTTGATAACTGAGTTGTTGTTGAGGGCCTCTCCAATATGGGTTCCATTTTCCATGATGATTATGTTGATGGGGCATAGGTAACCATGCATCAAAATTTTGATATGGGGGTGGCATCTGATTTGGAGGGGGGGACATTCGTCTAGCCATATGGTAGCTGATTGTTCCAATAATTAAGTGTTGCAGGAGAGAATTGAGAGTTCATACCTTGACCCCTTGGCTGTCATTGTCTCCTTTGTGTTATTAGATAGACATCCTCTACTTCCTCATTAGTTGCCTTCATTGATGCTTACTCCTGGTAGAGAGGGACATTGGTTAGTAGCATGATCTAATTCACAAATAAGACATACCTGGACACAATTCAGTGGGCACTCCCTTGGTGGATGTTTCTTTCTTCATTTTGGACAAAAAATGCACAATGCTTGCTCTGATTCTACTTGTTTCTGCTTGACCTGCAAAGTGTCCATTTGTGAAGAAAAAGAGTTAATCATCTTTGTTTTGAAATTTTCTAACAGATTACCTATTTCTACTCTTGTTGCTCCTCCATTGGCTGATTTCTGTACCCTTGAAAAAGTGGTATCCTTGGTAGCTGACTTATTCCTTGTAGATCCTCGAGAACATCTTTTACATAGATCTACAATGTCCTCATAGGATTCCTTAGATATATCTCCCTTGCCAAGCATATTCAGCATATATAAATAATCTTCTCTAACTCCTTTTAGGAAAATGGTTTTCAGAATGCCCTTACTCACATCCGGATGTCCAGACCTTTGTAGATTATATTGGATTCGCTCCACAAAATCTTCAAGGTTCTCATCCTCCTTCTAAGACATCTTGAACAGTTCCTCTCTTTGTTCCCTTGTTCGGCAGTAGTCTTGATACTTGTTCAGGAAAATTTGCCTCATTTGTACCCATGTCGAAATGTTTTCTCTTCCAAGGCTCATGAACCATATTAACGCATTACCCTTCAATGTAGCTGGAAACAGTTTAAGCTTATGCGCAGTGGTAGTATAGTCATAGCTTCTACACAAAATGTCAAATTCAAACAGAAACTCATCTGGATCTTCAGTAGATAATCCATGAAAATTTGGCAAAGATGAGAGAGGTGTGTTTTTCATAGGAGCCATCCCTCGTGTGGGAACATCAGAAATAGGAAAAACTAGGGTAGAGATAGTATTTTCATTATTTAACTGATCTTCGTTGTTTTGTTGATTCTCTTGGTGGAACTCTTTTTCATTATCCCCTTGATTTTCCATATGTTCTCTTTCTCTCCACTCAACACAAAACGTGTCCCACTCTTATTTGGTGACTATCCGACCGTTGATCTGATAAACCGCTTCTTCTAGATTTTCCCTATTCTGAGTTGTACTTCCTTGATCTTCAATGTTCTCCAGTGTTTCTTGTGTTGATTAAGGTTGGCTGTCATTGATTTCAACCCTTGAAGAAAGCCCCGTAGCATAAAGGCTTGGGTAATGGACCCAATATTGTTTGATGTAAATATGACTCATTATTGTTTTGTCATGGTTGATAAGAAGTAAATATGGATGAACTCCAAAGTGGTCCCCTTATGGTGAAAGGCCTCACGGGAAGATGCTTTGAGGAGTAAGATAACCCATGCTTGATTGTGGAATAATGAGATGAAGGAAAGTGATTTTTTCAGGGAAAATATCCTAGATGGATAGTGCTTGTCATTTCATTTCCGGTGGTATG
>SNQJ01S0037512.1:125939-142230 GCA_010110895.2 Picea sitchensis | reverse complement strand
AGAGAGAGAGAGAGAGAGAGAGTTCCTAGAAATGATACTCATACTTAGATATTAAAATCTTCTAATGGTGCCCATATACCTTCTAATGGGAAAACAATGGGGGGGAGAGAGAGAGAGGGAAAGATGGAGAGAAGGAGAGATGGGAAGATGGTGTAGCGAGAGAGGGAAAGGGAGAGAGGGGAAGAAAGAGAATAAGAGAGAGGGAAGGAAGAGAGTAAGAGAGAGGAAGAGAATGGTTAAAGAGAGAGAGAGAGGGTTCCTCCCCCAACGATGTTCTAGGAAATGAGACTCATACTTAGAGCTCAAAACCTTCTAATGGTGCACATATACCAAGTACTAGGGAGATGATACCCTCAGGGCATTACATGTGGTGTTTAAAAAAATTGTTCTTGGATTTGGATGCCTGGAATCTTACTTTAGGTCCTAATTCTTGGTTTTCCTCCCTTGACCATGTCTAACACCCCAGGGCCCATACTTGGTGCTTGAAACCTTCTAATGGTGACCATATTGAAACTCAAAGGCAAAATATCCCATAGAGAGATCATATATGGTGTTTTGATGATCCATATTATATTAAGAATGAAATGAGATATGAATGAAAATATAATAGAGAACACCGAAATATAGTGAAATCTATATTCTATTAAGGAGTGGAATACAAAAGATTGTAAAATGCAAAGCACACAAACTAGCTAGAATGGTGGTAGCTTATCCTTGAAGAAAGAGATTTGTTAGTTATGCTCATTTGTAAGAAGTTGATTACAAAGAGGCCTAAAATTCCTTTTCACATAAATCATCAATGAGGAAACCCTAAACGTCCAAAAATCTAACCCTAGATGATGAAATGCCAAAAGGTTTGTGGGCCCCGATGTGGTTAGTTGATATATCAACTTCCAGGGGGCGTTACCTTTGCATACGATCTTCGTTTGGTGCACTTGGTAGCATGTTGGAAATGTATAGATGATAAGTACACATTATGAATGGAAAAATACATCCATTTGAATATCTACTAGGTGTTTTAACGTAAAAAAAACATCGTTTAGGGCCTCAAAATGACCCTGAAAGTTTGGGACCAGAAAATATGTAGAAAAATTGTGAATATGTGGAACCATTTTGAATTAGTGGAAAAGGTGGATGGCCACGAGTATCCACATGGATAATTCCTCCCCCATTAGGAATAAATGGTCTCCATTGTGTTAATTTCCTCAATCAAATGGGGAAAATTCTATGAAATTTGACTCCTATTGAGCCACTTGCCATGGTGAAGAAGCTGACCTTCTTTGATGATTTGATAAAGTTGGATGTTTTGCTGGTAGGTTCCCTTTGTATTGGTGTCCATGATATGATCCAATATCACTTGCTTAATGAAGTCAGTATTTATTTCTCTAGGACCAAGTGCCTGACCATGTATGAAGTGTTTAGGAAAGGTGGAAAATATGGTTGAAGCAGTTCCACATTAAATACGCGGTGAAAGCTAAGGAAGGGGGGAATACTTAATTCAAAATAATTCTCACCCATATCCTTGGTGATGGTGTAAGGCCCATATCAGAGTGGGTGGAGCTTCCAATGAGGTCTTATGAGGCACTCTTTCTACTAATGCAACAATACCTTATCTCCCACATGAAACTTGTGTGATACCCGATGCTGATTGTGGCACTACTTGTACTTGGCATTGGATTTCTGTAGAATATCATGAAATTTTTGTTGGATGTGCTATATTTTTTCAAAAACATTGTCTACTCAATCAACCTTGGTATTTTCATGGGAGGAATCTTCCTGTGTTGATGTAATGGGTAGATCTATGTCAATGGAAGCCAATGGATGGAACCCCAAGCACACCTTAAGAGAGATAGATATATGGAGTGATATATTGTATCTATGTTGAACATAAAGAAGTCTCTCATTCCATGTGTGTGTATGTTTGGAATTCTACATCCTCAGGATATGAACAATTATCTTGTTGACTACCTCTATTTTTCCATCAAGATGTGGGTGGAAGGAAGTCGATTTGGTCAGCTTGGTGTCTATCATCGACCATAGGTTGGACCAAAAAGTACTCAGGAACCTACTATATCGATTTGAAATAATGGTCTGTGGGAGCCACAAATTAACCCACACACACTCAAATAAGAGTTTATTAGTGGCCTCGGCTGTGATTCTCTTCTTACACGGTGTCAAAAATTCCATCTTAGAGAATCAATCCACAACCATGAAGACACATTCATTACCATGTTTGGTTGAATATAGACCATACATGTAATCCATGGATATGGACTCCCAAGGCGTCTCAGGAGTAGGTAGAGGGGTGTATAGCCCCTGTTTCTTAATGGTGGTTTTGGAAATGGCACAAGAAATGCATGATTTGATATACTTGTTGACATCTCTTTGGAGATTCGGACAATAAAAATGATTTTGTAGTATAGACACTATTTTTTCCATGCAAACGTGTCCTACCAACCGACTATAATGAGCTTCCTAAATCATATTTTCATGCTCACTTGAAGAAACATAGATATGGCTCAGATGGCATAGCAGTCCATCCTAGAGATGAAAGTCTGTAACTAGTTTGTCTACACTCAATGTATGATGGGTAGCAACAAAGTTAGAGTAACTATTGTATAATTGTAGCCACTCAGAGGTATCATGCCCACACGAGTTGAGAAATATGGTTAGAGCCACAACCAAGGGTCGACTGAGGCATTTTGCAACATGTTTGGTGCTACCCTTGTTGTACTTAATGTTTAAGTGGAACTGTTGCAGGTACATGGACCACTTTTGAAGGTGGCCATTCTGTAACTTTCCTTGTTTCTACATGAATTGAAGAGGCCTATGATCAGTGTGGATGGTTGTTTCCTTTCTCATAATGTAATGCTTCCATTTATGACATGCCTGCACAATGGAGTACATATCTCTATCGTAGGTGGGGTATATATGAATAACATTAGATAGTGTTTCACTGTGATAGGACATCAAATTCCCATGTTGAGTGAGGAATGCACCGATGGAATAATATGAAGCATATATCTCAACCTCAAATGGATATTGTAGGTCTGGAAGAATAAGGGATGGTACTAAGTGAAGGTGGAATTCCAAATACTAAAATGCTTTCTATTGTGATGCAACCAATTTTTTTTTTGCCTTGGATCCACCCTTAGTCAACTGGCTTAAGGCCGAAGCGTTGATATGAGAGAACCCCAACACAAACCTACGGTATAATTTGGTGAGAACCAAGAAGATATGGAGATTGGTCAGTGTCTTCGAGGTTGACCAATCGTGAATGACCTAGATCTTGGTTGGATCCACATGCACACCCTACTCATCCATGATATATCCCATATATTGATTTTTTTTCATGCCGAAGGAACACTTCTTCAAATTGGCATATAACTTGTGCTTTCATAGGGTGCCCAAGACCTATTGAATATGCTTCAAATGTACCTCCAAGGTTTTGCTAAATATGATGATTTCATCTAGATATATGACCACAAAAGAGTTTGTGAATAGTTGCAATATATCATCCATCGTCTGTATGAACGAGGCTAGAGAATTAGTTAAGACAAAAGGCATGACCAACCACTCGAAGAGACATTTTTTAGAATTAAATTCCATCTTCCATACATCATTTTTTCAAATTGACACATGGTGGTAGCCTAAATTCATATCAATCTTACTAAAAAATTTGACACCCTTGAGCTGATCTAGAAGATCATTGATCCTGTGGATTTGATACCGATTCTTAACTATGATCTCTTTTAGGGATCTATAATAACAAAAAATTCTCCATGTCCCATCCTTCTTCTATACCAGAAAAATTGGGCTCTCACAAGGTGGGGATCTTGGTCTAATGTGGCCCTTCAAAATTAGCTCTTGGATCTGACATTTTATTTTTTCATTCTCCAAAACATAACACCTATATACATGGCCATTGGGAAAAGGATCACTGAGTGTCAAATTAATTTAGTGCTTTACCTGATAGTGCAAGGGAACCCTACTAGGAGAGGAACAAATTTCTTTTTTTTCTTCTACTATATTGTCCACCTTCTTCTGTAGTGTAGAAATAACTCATGCAAAGGTTTTGGTGGTTGCACTGATCTTCCGTTCACCTCCTGACTAGACCAGAAAGAGGAAAAATACATTGGTTTGAGAGATCACCTTTCTGCACTGCTGCATGGAGACTAAAGAGACCATATTAGTTAAGATTTCCTCTAGTACCCTGTAGAGTTGAACTCCTAAAGTAATAATGACACTACGAGGCCTAGATTCATAAACAACATGGCTCTTCCACATATATGGTTTTCCTAAAAGAACATAAAAAAATTCAAGTGGGGAAACAACACACAATACCTCATCCTTGAAGGGCTTGATGCTTGTTGATCCTAAAATATGCCAAGTCATAAATCTCTCTCTTATATATCATGATTCTACACTTTGAAATTTTTTAAGTTTTATGGTAGGTTCACGAGTCTTGTTATAACTTCCACTTTCCCAAAAGTACACCATTTTGTTCTTCCATAACCAAAATGCACCAATACTTAAGAGTATTTTTAAATTTTTCCATGGACTTACCTCCCTTCTGCTCTCATCAAAATATACTTCAATATTCTGCCACCCTCATTTTGTACCACACTTAGAATATTTTTCTTACCGCAAGTTGAGTTACTCTTTCATCTCATGTACAAACCTTCGTCCATCCGCTCAGAGATACTTAGTCATTTTTGAGACCTCACCTCTCTCTCGATAATTCAACACTTATCCATTTTAGCCTTTACCATGAAAGTGGAGATCGTATCACAAGTCTTCAAAGTCTTCTTTTATTTCCATCCGTCCATCTTCTTTGCAACACTTAGTCATATTTTTTTATTTTATCGTGGAGATATAGGATCAAACTTACCCTGCTTTCGTTTCTTTCATATCCAAATCTTCGTTGCTCCATGATTAATCCTCTTTCTTCTTATCACATTCCCCAAGTAACATTAAATTCAAATCTTATGGAAGTAACAAGCGATTAAGTATCAAACGACCGTTATTAATGGAAACTTTCTCGAGACCATTCTCAATAAATTCAAATTAAAATCACCTTAATCATTCTTTCGAAAAAAGAGCTTCAAGGTTTGTTATGTAAAAATAATTTCTTTGGTATCAACATTCAGAAGATCGTACATAATTTTCCAACTCCTTAAGCATGATGGCCAAAAGGAAAGAGAGATTTTGTGGAGATACTTTGAATACATTTGCGTGAGAAGATACAAAATATCATTGGTCAAGATATTACAAATAGTATTCTACATTTCTTCCTCAAGAAAGAAATGCTAATGATATATGGATATCAGGAATTGCTAAGACAAGGTGTGTTTCGAAAGTTTTTGATGCTACAATGATCATTTCATGGTGTATAGATAAATACAAGAAGAATCAAAGAATCATTTAGCTGTAGAGACAATCTCCAATTTTCATGGGGCCACCAAATTTCAAGAATATCTTGAAGTTACCAGAGCCTACAATGACGTTTAAAGTAGATGAAGCTAAAGAGTTTCTAAAGACTAGAAATGGTGGCTGGGACTTGTTGCCACAATATCTGGAAGACTCGACGATAATGTCATAATATTTTTCAACTATATAGGTCAGTCAATTAATAAAACCATATCAAGAAATTACATGGATTCTAGCTAGGGTTCCTAGATAAGAATCAAGTACTATAGTTCCAGGTCTAGCTCTCTATTTTTAATATTTTTCTTTCCAAGAAAAAGTTATTTTCGACTGGTCTAAAATTAACACTTCTAGAATAGCATTCCAATTATCAAATTTTAGGAAGAACAAGAAGTTTTATATGTCTTCATATGTAATATTTTTGATCCCATATCGTCATGTATTCGAAGGATTTTGTTTAGAAAAATAGGTTAACTACAAGTTAGACCCTGTTCATATATCGTATCTTGCTCTGTGGAAGTAGAAGGCAATGTGCCATTTTTATGAAGTCTATGATTCGTTCATTTCTTCTTTCAAGAAAATCATATTTGGAAATGGTACTTCAATCCTATCATTGGACACGACAACCTTTTTAGATAAAAGGGGAAGTTTTGAGGCAATGAAAAATTACAGTGCCATTAGAGTTTACTGCTCTCGAGAAGCCCCAATTTATCTTCCATTTTATGTTCTAGAAAAAATATGCGTAATAGAAGTTTGCAGACAATACAAGTTTTGGGCACACTTCTTTTATGAGAGGAAGAAAAATAATTGCATTTCCTTGGCATGGATAATTGGCAAAATTACATTACAAAATGCTTCAAAAATTGATGAGTATGCAGTCTAGTTTGATTAATACAAGTTAAATATGGAAAATGATATAAAAGGGTTTGACCCTAATCAATATTTCATGAATCACACGACCTCTATTGCTTTTAGTGTATCATATGCAAATACTTATTTATTTGGAGAAGATTAAGATAATGGAAACAACCATGAAGCAGTTCCAGTTGGAGATCTTGAAATTATTATTAGCAGTAATAAATCACATCAACAACAAAGAAGGGTAGGAAATGAAAGAAGCACAAGGTCTCAAAATACTTCTCAAAGAAGAAACACACCCAAACAAAACCTTAAAATTGTAACTCAAGGACAAGATAAATATTTAAGTAGAAAATTTGGTGATGGAGGTGACCATGATCCTCCCAAAAGGAATCTTGAAAGACCTCACAAGCTCACATTAAACAGTAAAAGAAAAATACAAGAAAATTAACAAGAAGAAGAAGAGGTCATACCTGATGATGAATATTCCCTTGAGGACATGGAGCTGGATGCAAACATTGAAGAGATAGAGTTTTCATATGAAGAAAAAAGGATTTAGGAGAGTAAAGAAGCTACAATGGAGTTGGAAACACAAGAACCAATCTTTTATGAAGAATAATCCTTAACTCTTCACAATGATTTATTTGACAAATATTCAAAGAAGTTAGTTTTGGAAAGTGTTAATTCAAAAGGTAGAAAAGTCCAAGGAAAAACACATTTAGAATTTAATTTGAGCGGATTTTTATCATCGATAATTGAAAGGATTCATAGAGCTACAGGTGATCCTTTGGAAGTGTCAGTGGATGAAATGGAAGATGAAAATGTTATTCTCAAAGAAAGGGCTAAAGAATTGGAGTATCCTTTAATTCCACCCCCAATATTTGCAATTCTAATTGCCACTATTCAACCTGGGAAAATTTCTGACAGAACGCCATAAGCAAGCTAGAAGTTAAAGGGAACATCAATTTGCTTGCTGCGGTTAGACGTTATGTTGGGGGAAACATAAAGAAGAGAATTTCTCTCATTCTAGAGGCATGGGATTTGGCAAACAACTTTGTTTCTTTGGGTTCCATGATTACTAATCTAAGAGAATTCCTCTAGGCTGACCTCGAAAATGACAAGGGTTTTTATAAGGATGTTTTCATTACATTTGTTTTGAACGTTTCTGAAATGAGTGAATTGAAAAGGAAAAAATGAATATTTATTATCCCCTACTCAATAAATCAATTGAAATCGTGTTGGCTTAAGATAATAAAATTTTAAAATAAATATTGGATGATGTTGACACTTTAAGTGTGAAAAAAGGGGAATTGTATTTTAAGTTGATTGAGTTAGATTTATTTGTAACTACTGGGGAAGTCCAAGATCCAAAACTAATTCTAAATTCTATGCTTATAAAGAGGGAACAATTTGAAGAACACTTAGAGATATTAAAAGGTGTATCAATATAAAAGTTAATAGTATGACCGAGTACATGGAACATGCAGTTGAAAGTTGGCTTGTAAGTTATGTTAATAAAAATGAAGATATTGAGGATCCACTTCACCAAATTTCAATTATCTTAAGAGAATTATAAGGTACATTATTTTATATCAAAGCCAGGAAAGAAATCATTGTCACACCCATGAGAGAATATATCAAAAAATTGATTAAAGAGAGATTTAATCAAGATAACTAAAGAAGATTGGGTAGAGGCAGTTGGTACCGGTCATGAAACTACAAACAAAGACAATAAAAATGAACATCGAAGAGCAAATAGAAAGAGAGAGATTCCATGACAATGAGTAAATTGATCACATCCTTCTCAATTATTTTCTCTTCCCATTCATAAGTCATCCAGTTGTGCTTATATGTCCTAAGAAAAACATGATTGATTTATGATCACTTCTCTTTGTCTTCCTTTCAAGTCCATCCCTGTTTCGTTATTTCATTTTATAGTCCAAGGGAGCCCAATCCCAGTCCAATTTTGAATGAATGCATTTTATTTTTAATATTATTTAAGACTATATTTATTTTTTTCAAAAATCCTAGAGAACTATTTTGGGGATACATTTTAATGATATCTTTGAACTTTGAGTTTTGAGTACAAGATATTTAAAAATTTCCTATCATATTCTATCCCATTTTGAATGAAAAACTCTTTTAAAATTCTCTTCTTTGTGGGCCTATATATTTCTTTCCTTGAATGTGATAAAAAATTATGAATACTGTGATGGATGTGAGAGTTATTTTATTTTTCTTGTTATTTTTATTTATTTCTATACAATAATTTTTGCAAATATTATATGTTTGTGAGTGAAGATTCGTGGTCCTCTTCTCAGGAATTATTTAGTGCATGTATATCACTTTCAATCAACAATATTTTTTACATTTTATTGAGTGATAAATATTGGGGTTTGCTATTTAGTTCTCTCCCATTATTATTTTACAGTTCCAAGATATTCAAGATTTATCCTTAAAGAAAATACATAGGAGTACCAATTCTATAAAAATGAAGGGGGATATTTATATCCTCATGATGTTTTTTTTTGGACCTTAACATATATAGACACAAATTGTTTTGGCTACCATACTAGTGAGAACAAAAGGTTGGTTTCACATACCATAATTCTAATGACCCAACCTCAGAAAAATCAACCCTAGTTACAAGTTGGTCTTGGAAATCAAACGAGCGTACTACATCAACTGTATGATTTCAAGGTCTGCATAGGATCATTCAAATTTCCCTTCTGAGCCGAAGCGACCCTTTCAGATCCCTATTGGGACCTCAAATTTTGATCCACAGGTCCTTCAACTTTCTTCACAGTCACCGTACACGACTGTGAACATTTTCCCGCGAAATGTAATCTCGGGTTTCGGGACTCCCTGTGTGCTGATGTTGAGAGTCCTTGACTCTTCGATCTCCCAATCTCCGAAATACTAAAATTTCGAAATGGCGCTCACGGTAATTAGCCCCCTGGGCTAGATCTTAGTCCATGTGAACACTTCCATATGACCGCAGTCACCCTTCGGGTTTCCCGACGCAAAGCACCCCATTTTCTGTCCTCTGGACTCTCGAGAAAAGACGATTTCCAAAATTTTGAAATTCCTTGTTTCTCGGCTTTCTCCTCCTTTCGCGATTTTGGGTTTTCCAACACCAAAATGCTTGGCTCTCTTGGTCTTCAGGATTTCCAAAAACTCGACTCCCGAAAAGCCAATATAACTATATCCCGACTTCCTCCTCTTTTATCTATTTCAGGTTCTCCGATGCCAAAGTGCTTGGATCTCTTGTCCACAGCATTCCCAAAATGATGAATTCCGGTATCCTGAAATGTCCTTCCCCAGTTCTTTGCCTTTCGTTCTTTCGGAGTTTTGATCCCCAAAAACCTGAACCCTTGTCTTCGGAACTCCTGAAGTTCCGAACTCCGATACGCCAAAATGACGCCTTCCTCCAAACATTTTCGGACTTTCGTGTTTCAGGTTCTCCTGTTGCAAGGCTTCCTTCCTGGTCCTTGCTCTTCCACACTTTCGGTATCCGAAATGTCGAAGTGACGGTATGGCCCTTTTTTACTCTTGGCCGAGATCAACGGCTATGATCTGCTCCTCGAATCAATGACCCTGATCATTTCAGAGTTTTCATCCACAAGAGCTCGGATCCTATGTACTCAGGATCTCTGAAATATCAGTACCCGGTATGCCGAAACTTGGCCTACGCCCTCGCAACTCAGCAATGCTCCTTCCACTTTGCTTTCAGGAATTCATGTTTTGTAATTTTGCGAATCCCATTGCATTAGACCATTCGCCCGTTGAGAAGCCGAAAGACTCCCTTTTCTGATTCCCGATGTCTGAATCCCTGAAATGAGGATCTCGCGACACCTATCCTCCGAAGATGGATGGCTCAGATCTCTTCTCTTATTTCAGGAATATCACTATGGAGTGTCCCGACCTTTCGTCCTCAGGACCTCCAAAATCCCGAAGTATGAAATCCCGATACGTTCGCTATTTCGGGACTTTTCTCCTCTGCTCACGAGGGATTAAACCTCATGCAAATATCCACAAATCTGATGGCTATCGGTCCATGTACCCAGATCTGATGACTCACTATCTCTCCTTCTCTGTGCGCTCTCCCGCTGCTCCTTGGACATGGAAACTTCAAGGGTCCATATCTTCCCCTCGACCTGATCTAACGACATATGTACTCTCCTTTTGAGCATGCGCTTTCTTCCCGAACTTGGAAGAATTCCCAAATGATAAAGGCCTTGACCTTTGATTCTTTTCTGCGAGCTCTACAACCCTTGATCTCGCCTGTGCACTCGAAGACACTGTCCCTCCTGAGATTTTATCCTTGGATCCTCAAAGGATTCTTCGACTTCTGTGCTCCTTGCAGAGTCTTTGCATGCACGAAGGTGCTATCTCTTGTGATATTTTCCTGTAGCTTCGACCTCTAAGGAATTTATCCTTTTTCTTTCTCCCTCAGATGGAGAATCTGATGCCCTCCTGGCACTCTCTTGCTCAAGCAACTTCTTGTTGAGTCTGCTGGGTATTCAACAACCCTGTGAAGATCCTTCCTTGGACTCTTCTTCTATTCCAAAACTCAAAAGAGTTCTCTCTGTTCGCTCTGGCAACTGCTCAATGCCCTCCTGGCAGAGTGTCCAGAATCCTCAGTGATTTTGTTTCTCTATGAACTCATAGCAGAGTTCATCCTCAGCACTCTGTGCCTATGCTCAATGCCCTCCTGGAAGATCTCTATAGAACCCTCAGTAGTTATATCTTCCTCTTGAACTCAACAGAGTTCCTCTGTGCACTCTATTCACCTGCTCAATTCCCTCTTGGCAGAGCTCTACAGAACTCCTCAGAGATTTTGTCTTCTACTGTGTCCTCCTCTACACAGTCTTGCCTTCAAGGTATTCAGGAACCTTGAGGTCTTCCTCTGAGTCAATTATTTCAGTTGGTGTGCCCTCCTAGCACGTCTTTGTCCAAATTCCGCAGAATTGGATGTACTCTATAAGCACTGACTATCAGAACCCGCAGTGTTCTGTCACACCCTCCTAGTATGAAGCCTCAAAGATCACCAAATATGAAATCAAAGAACCCATAGATAGCATAATATATCTGTCCCTGAAAATGCATACCTAACATACATCTACAACATATCCTCAATACACACATGAAAACATCCATCATACACAAATAACATGCAGGAAAAACTGCTCTGATTGTATTAATTTGAAAATGCCTCTTTACAATGTGTTTGAGCTTGGACTGCAATGGAGTCTTGTCTCTCCTTCCTTCTCTACTCTCTTCTCTATTCTCTTGTTACCTCTACTTACTTCAAACAATATCAAAAAGATCTTTTTCATGAGGGGGCTCTTTGAGATCTTCCCTCCATCCTCACCTACCTATTCAATCTACATTGAATTACGAATAAATGGCTATCTAGTCTGAATCGGAGCTAGATTCATCCTTACAACCATTCAAGGATATCTACAACTATGCCTGCGCAAAGGCATGGCTTCATGGCTCAACGAACTTACATGCATTTAATTACATTTACATTCAAAATTTAAAAGGTGAGAGGGTTGGTGCCTCTTCTCCTCATTGAATGTGTGCGTTGATGTGGGCAGGCTGGCTGGTGCATGACTGGCGTGAGAGTGATGCTCTTGCATCATTGCCAAACTCCATGCCATACAAGCAACTGAGGCACCCCCTGTGCCACAGGACCTCCAATCTATCCTCTCTAAACATCAAGTGGTTTTTTCCACTCCCCAAGGACTCCCTCCTTCCTATGGTGTTCATGATCATTCCATTCCCCATGTACTAGGAAGCCTTCCTCCCAATATCCGTCCCTATCATCATCCCTTTTCCCAAAAAAATGAAATTGAGAAAATGGTTCAAGAATTGCTTAACGCAACTATTATTCGCCCTAGTACGAGCCTCTAGTATTTTCATGTGGTCATGGTCCTTAAGAAAGAAGGTTCTTGGTGCATGTGTCCTAACTTCCACGCCCTCAACAAACTCACCATTAAAGAAACAATTCTCATTCCTGTCATTGATGACCTCTTGGATGAATTGAGTGGCGCCCAGTTCTTTACTAAACTTGATCTTCGTTCTGGCTACCACTAGATCCGTATGAAAGAGGCAGACATTCCTAAGACTTCCTTTAGAACTCATGAGGGCCACTATGAGTTTTTGGTCATGCCCTTTGGCTTGTGTAATGCTCCCTCCACTTTCCAAAGCCTCATGAATCATGTCTTTCGTCCTTTTCTCCGTCATTTCGTATTAGTTTTATTTGATGATATCCTCATCTATAGCATAACTTGGACATACCATCTTGCTCATGTGGATCGAGTTCTCCATATACTCTCTCAACACTAACTTTTCCTGAAACAATCTAAATGTGCTTTTGGCACCTCGGAAGTCGAGTACTTGGGTCATCTTGTTGGCAAGGATGGTGTCAGGGTGGATCCTAAAAATATTGAAGCTATGCAATACTTGCCTCACCCAAAGACTCTCAAAATCTTGTGTGGATTTCTAGGCTTAACAAGTTATTATCGTAAGTTTGTTAAGAATTATTGAAATATTGTGGCACCTCTCACTTCACTCCTTAAAAATAATTCTTTCACTTGGACTCCAATAGCAGCTCAGGCTTTTCAAACCTTGAAGATGTCCATGTGCACCACTCCAGTCTTGGCCCTTCCTGATTTCATAAAGACCTTTGTCCTGAAATGTGATGCTTCAGGGAAAGGAATTGACGTTGTCCTTATGCAAGAGCGTCAACCTTTGGCCTTTACCAACAAACAATTGTTTGAACGAAATTTGGGCAAATCAATATATGAAAAGGAAATGTTGGCTATTCTGCATGTCGTTGATCTTTGGCGCCCTCATATATTTGGGCAACGCCTCCAAATTAAGACAGATAATCAAAGCCTCAAGTATTTTATGGAACACCGCATTTCCTCCCTAGAGAAACAAAAATGGGTGACTAAGCTCTTTGGATATGATTATGAGATCATTTACAAGAAAGGCAAAGATAATGTGGTTGCAGATGCACTTTCCCAAAAATATGAAGATGAAGGGTCCCTTTTTTATCTCTCCTTCATTGTACCAGATTGGCTCCAAGCCATTCACTAGGAATGGCTACACGATCCCAAAAGTTCACATCTGATACACCAATTACAGTCCAATTCTCTAGTGTTCCCAGGGTACTCTTGGCTCCATGATGAGCTTTGATACAAAGGCCATTTGTATTTAAGTAAAAAATCAAAACTTGAATCCACGGTACTTTCTTAGCTTCATGCTACACCCACAACTAGGCACTCCATGTTTACCAAAACCTATGACAGGGTCAAACGTTCTTTTTTTTGGGATGGTATGAAACAGGGTGCTTGTAATTTTGTGGCTGAATGTGATGTGTGTCAACACAACAAGGGAGAAACAGTCAAATCTCCTGGCACACTACAACCACTTCTGATTCCATCTGCTATTTGGAGCGATATCTCTATGGATTTTATTGTAGGCTTACCTAAATCAGGAAATAAATAAGTCATCACGGTGGTAGTTGATCATCTTTCCAAGTATGCTCATTTATGTTCTCTTCAACACTCATTTACAACATCCAATGTGGCTCAACTTTTCATGGATCAGGTCTTCAATCTTCATGGCATGCCACATTTTATTGTTTCTGATCGCGACCCAACTTTCACCAGTGTTTTTTGGCAAGAATTGTTCAAGCTACAAGGCACCCAATTACATCTCAGCACAACTTATCATCCCCAGACTGATGGCCAAACTGAATTTGTCAACAAGTGTTTGGAAACATATTTGAGGTGTTTTTCCTCGGAAAAGAAAAATTAGCGGATTAATGGTTACCACTAGATAAATGGTGGTACAACACTTGATACCATACAACTACCCGCATGACTCCTTTTGAAGTGGTATATGGACAAAATCCACCTTCAGTTCTCTCATATTTTCAAGGTTTCTCGAAGGTCCATGTGGTTGACCAAACACTTACAGTTCGAGAGGCTATTCTCTGTACCCTCAAAGAGAATTTGGTCATGGCCCAAAATCACATGAAGCAACAAGAAAATCAAGGTCGCTCTAAACATCAATTTGCAGAAGGGGAACAACTGTTTCTTCTTTTGCAACCTTACAATTAAAATTCCCTCAAGGCAGATCATTGTCAGAAACTGGCACCCAAATTTTATGGTCCTTATACCATTCTCAAGCGTGTGGGATAGGTGGCCTATCAGTTAACTTTGCCTAGTCATTATAACCTACATCTTGTTTTTCATGTTTCCTGCTTAAAGAAGGTGATTGGAACTAAGTGCCAAACTCAAACCAACCTTCCCAAGTTGGACGAAGAAGGATCCATTTGGATACAACCACAAGAAGCTTTGGACCAGCATGAGCATCGCCTGTGTCAATAAACCATCAAGGAAGTGCTAGTCTAGTGGAAAGATACAACCCCAACATATGCCACTTGGGAACCGACTACCATTCTGCAACAATTTCCACATCTCAAGCCTTGAGGAAAAGGATATTTTTAAGGGGGAGGACATGTTAGGGACCTAACCCCCCAAGTAGGTAGAATAATATATTCTGATGTAATAAAGGTCAATATTAATAAGAACTATCAATAAGGAAGAATAAGTCGAATCTAAGAAGACCTAATAGAAGCTTTCGCTTCTAGAAGGATCTTCCTCTAGATGGTTCTTTTGATAGACACATTTAGTAAAAATAGGAGTTGAGGGTATGAGAAATTTGGTCTTGGATATTATTTTAATATAGATTTTCTCTGTTGGAGGTTTCCCCCTCGAAGAGGCAAGTGGACATTGCTCTCAGAAATCAAAGTGCTCTTTCTGGTGTTATTTTGGTATCATTTTGGTATTATTGTGGTGTTTTTATGGTTATATTGTTGTTCATCTACCATTTCTAGCATTTTATTTCTGTTTTGCATACCTTTTATATTTGGAATATTACAATTTGAAGAAGTCTACAAGAATCCCCAGATTCATGGTCATGAATACCGAATTTGTTTGAGGAATAAGGACATGAAGGATAATGTAAATGTAGGTAACACCCTCATAGATGGATAATCCCCATCGTTTAATTTCCATTAGTAGGTGGTACACCTCGTAGTTCCTCACAATTGAGGAGATATGCTCTCTTGAAGTTAGAAGCCCCAAACAATGGTTAAGAATCCCTAAATGGTTGCAAATCATCAATTAAATCGTAAAGTGGTTGTAACAAGAAAGAATAGGTTTCCCCTAAAGTTAAAGAAACAAATTACTTTGAAAAAGTATAAATACACTTGAATAAGTCTCTCATAAGTACACTTACACATAAAATTTTATTGAATATATTCTATGTGAGCAAGGGATCTATTGGTGAGTCTACGATAGCGAGTCTGAGGTAGCAAAGGAACTGTGACAAGTTGATGTGACAATGACAGTGATAGGTTGATGTATCGGTGACAGTTGTAGTTACAGGTTCATCAATGGTAGTGACAATTTGAGTCTACACTTATATTTTAGGGAGGAAGGATAGGGGAGGGAAAGGGGGTTGTATCATCCTTTTGGTTGGTGTCGTAGAATATAGGGAGTTGGAGCTTCCTTCAGGTTGGAGCTTGCAAATCAGGGGTTTGTATCCTCCTTCCATTTGGAGCCATAGAATACAAGGAGTTGGAGCTTCCTTTAGGTTGGATCCTCCTTCCATTTGTAGTTGGAGAATTCATGGAGTTTTAGCGTCCTTTAGGTTGGATCCTGTAAATAGGGGGTTGAAACCTCCTTCTAGTTGGTGCTAGAGAATTGGGAAGTTGGTGCTTCCTATGATTGTAATATTGATATATATAAGAAATCATTATGTGGTCTTCTCCCATTTGGGTTTCCATGTAAATTCTAGTGTACCATGTATCTATGGTTGTTTATTATGCACTGATGAACGATACTTTTTATGATGCAATAATATACTGAATGAATAAGTGATAAACTATTGAATACTGTTAATAAAATTGAAATTTATATAT
>SNQJ01S0037512.1:107249-117391 GCA_010110895.2 Picea sitchensis | reverse complement strand
ATAATATTTGTTGGATGTTTGTGTGCAGCTTCTGTCAGGTTCTCTGCATCTATACCCTTGCTTGAAAGTCTACAAAGAATTTCAGTTATCAGTTCTCATATTCTAACTTCATACTTTGGGGCGTAATCTATTACACATCAAAATTACTCACTTCGATAGTGTCGCAAGTGTCATCATTACAAGTGTCGCAAATGTCAGAAAAAAACATACTTCCATAATTCCTATGTCATGCTTATAACAACCTCGGAAGGACACTTGAAACATCTCAAACATTTGATTTGGAAGAAGAGGAATGAGTTAACAGGGTTATGAACCTCTTTCCATTTGAAAGAACCACTAAAAATTGAGTTTCAGAGGAGAACGCTCCCCTATACCACTGTTAGGAGTGTTGGTGCTCCCCTATACACTCTTAGGGAGTGTTATAATGCTCTATCTACCCTTTTTGAGGAGCGTTGGTACTATTAGGAGTGCTGGCACCCCCTTATGCATTCTTAGGGAGCGTTATAGCGCTCTGATGCCCCTTTTGGGGGAGCGCTACCTATTCTAGGAAAAAATTGGTTTGTTGAAAAGAACGAGGGAAAGATTCTCTCAATATCTGAAGGAAGTTGGATTCAAATCCTTGGTCAAGACATGATCTTAGGGAAGATCCCTAACTGAAGGAGGAAAATCCTCAACTTACCCCAAATATATCTCAAGTGGTTCGGCCTCTCTAAACCTATATAAGCAAGCCCTCTCATGGTGAAAGGGAGCAAAAGATTGGAGCTCAATTCGGACCGCGCAGGGACAAACACCGATAAAAGGTACTTCTTTCCTCCTTCCTCCTCACACATTAATTTATATAGATCTAAAAGGAAGTCAATGACCATGATAAGAATCTTCTATCTTAAGAGTTAAGAGTCTATCTCTCAAGAAGAGATCTACCTGTCCGCAGGGAGATTTTCCTTCAACAAATACCTATCAATATATCTACTTTTAACATTATTGTTTTCTATAGGCTACATTAATCCTTTGTTGATGAAATTATAGAGTCCACTATACATATTTAAAATATATAATTATTTAAAAAAATTATTATTTCTTATTATTTTTAATGTATTTTTGTCTTGACATATATCAAAATCCTAAAATACATACCTCTTTTATTTCTGCTTCTACTTTTTATCAACTTAATCATTTTTAAAATAGTTTAAACATTGCACTATAATAGACCAAGTGTTGGTTGTGGAGCTTGATTATCTTCCTGATTTAGAGGTCTTTTTTTTCAGTACGTTTGGACCCCATTTCTTGATGGGGGGGATTCCCCCCCCGCACATTTGGAGCAGGGTGGGGTGTCGATACTTTGTGGAGCCCCCTCAAAGAGATTTTTTTGGGAAAAATTCCGTGTAAAATATTGTAATTTAGTAGTCAATATGGACCATTCATTTTGAGGTTGAAAATCTGAGGGTAGAAGTAGTGTTATGGTTATTTTCCCAAAAGGAAACCCTCTTTTATGAGGGAATTGTATTATGGCTATGCAAGTGAGTGAATATTGTATTCTGAGAGAGGAGACTATGAGAGAAAGAAGAGGAAGTTTTAGCAGGTATGTTGTAGGTTGTATACCTTCATTTTCTAGATAACGATAAATGAAGGACCTGACAATTTCTCTGGTGGACGTAGCCCACACTAGGTGAACCACGTATATCTGTGTCTCTATTGTATTGTGTATATTTTGTGTTTTATTTCTGAATTTGTTTTATTGTATTTCTCTGCGATCATGTTTTACTAACATTTGGTATTAGAGAGAAAGGTAACTCATAGAAAAGAGGGTTCCCAGTTCGAGTGGGAGAAATGGGATAATATGGAAAGTTTAAGGTCGAAAAATTTAACGGCCAAAACTACCAGTTCTAGAAGACGAAAATGGAGAACTATCTATATCAGAAGGATCTTTTCTTATTGTTGGTCAAAAAAGCAAAGAAACCAATGAGTATGAATGACAAAGAATGGGAGATTCTTGACATAAAGGCAATGTGAACGATATGACTGTGCCTAGAAGCGTCAATGGATTTCAATGTTTAAAAAGAAATGACAATAAAGGATATGATGAAGGAATCTGATAAACTATGTGAAAAACCCTCGGCCTCCAATAAGGTATTCCTAATGAAGAGTTTATTTAATATGAAGATGTCGGAAGGTGGTTCTGTTGTCAACCATTTAAATTAATTTAATATGATTACTAATAAGCTAAGTTTTATAAAAGTGGACTTTGATGATGAGGTTAGGGATCTTCTAATACTATGCTCATTTCCAGAAATATGGAACAACTTGGTCATGGGTGTTAGTAACTCTGTCTCTAGTTCAAACACTCTGAAATTTGATGATGTTGTTGGTGTTATCCTTAGCAAGGAAATGTGACAAAAAATCACAGGTGAGACATTAGGTAATGCATTGACCATGGAGAACAGGGGAAGAAAAAATGATAGAGGAAAGAGATCAGGGAACCATGAGAATTCTAGGAAGGGTAGATCCAAATACATACTAAGAAAAATATAGTCTTGGAATTGTGGGAAGAAAGGACATCTGAAGAAAGATTGCAAAACTCCAAAAAAACAAAGAGATGGACAGTAGGACAAAAATCAGGAAGCAAATGTAATATGTGATGTGTTACAAGATGATTTGATTTTTTCTTTATATAATATCACTGAATCTTGGGTGGTATATTCAAAGGATTTATTTCATGCCACAACCCATAGGAAATATTTCCAATATTATGTTCAAGGTGATTTTGGATAGGTTTATTTGGGTGACGATGAACCATGTCAATTTTTTGAAATGGGTAAGGTACAAATGAAACAAAAGAATTGAAACTAATGGTTACTGAAAGAAGGGAGACATACACCAGATATGAGAAGAAATATAATTTCAATAAGACAATTGGCAAGTGAAGGTTGTATATCTACATTTACAGATAAGGCATGGAAGGTCACTAAAGGATCAATGGTAAATGAAAAAGGAGAGAAGGTAGGTACATTGTATTTATTTACCAGTAACATTGAATATTCAATCTCTTTAGCTTTTACATATGTGGATACAATGTTCTGGCATCATAGGCTTGGACACATGAGTGATACGGGGATGTGGATGCTTCACAAAAGGAATTTGTTGCTAGATCTTAAACAAATTGATTTGGATTTCTCTGAGCACTATATTTATGGAAAACATAAGAGAGCCATATTTATCAGAGTCAGAAAAGAAAAAAATAGTGAAAAGTTAGATCTTTTGCATACAGATGTATGGGGACCATCTCAGGTATCATCTCTTGGTGGCTCTCATTATTATGTTACTTTTATTGATGATGGAACTAGAAAAACTTGAGCTTTTTGCATTCAACAAAAAAATGATGTTTTTGACACTTTTAAGGAATGTAAATATTTGGTTGAGAATGAGACAAGAAAAAGGTTGAAGTGTCTCACATTTGAAAATGGAGGTGAATACTGCAGCAAGGAGTTTGATGATTACTGTTCATATCATGGGATTCATAGAGAGAAGACATTTCTAGGAACACCACAAGAAAATGGTGTGTTAGAAAGGATGAGCAGGACAATCATGGAACATGCAAGGATTATGAGATTGCATGATGGGTTTCCCTTATAGTTATGGGAAGATGCTATATATAATGCTATTTACTTAATAAAAAGAGGGCCTTCAAGCTCCTTGGATGGTGGCATTCCAGAGGAGTCATTGAAAGGTAAAAATATAAACTACTCATTTATGAAGACTTTCGGTTGTGAAGCATTTGCCCATATTGATAAATAAAATACAACAAAGCATGAGGTGAAATGTAAAAAGTGTATCTTTATTGGATACAATGTTAATGATTTTGGTTATCACTTATGGGATTATGAAAATCATAAAATAATTAGGAGTAGAGATGTGGTATTCAATGAAAATGTCATGTATAGATATCGATTGTAGGGAAAGAAACAGGAAAATGAAAACACATAATACACAATGCTTGATGAAATCAAAGAAAATGAAATTTCAAAGGTACCAAAAAATCAAAATGTACAACAACATGAGCAATATGCACTTCGAACTCCTGCAAGTGTTGTTAGAAGATATACTAGGTTAAGTAGACCCCCTGAATGATGCTCTCCTTCATTTTATTATTTATTATTGACTGACTCTGGTGAACTCGAAAGTTATGAAGAGACAATGCAGGTAGACACTAAAATGAAGTGGGTGCAAGGCATGAAAGAGGAAATTGATTCCTTGGTAAATAACTAGACTTGGGACTTGGTTTAGTTTCCCATAGGAAAAAGAGCATTGTAGAATAAATGGGTTTATAGGTTGAAGGAAGAAGATGGAGGAAAAAATCAGTACAAGGCTAGACTTGTTGTAAAGGGGTTTGCACAAAAGAAATGTATAGATTTTGATGAAATATTTTCTCATGTTGTTAAAATGACTTCAATTAGGACTATTTTAAGTCTTGTGGCAGTAGAAGATTTTCATATTAAACAGTTGGATGTAAAATCATTTTTTGTCCATAGGGGTATGAGGTCAAAGGGAAGGAAAATTTGGCATGCAAGTTGAATAAGAGATTGTATGGACTAAAGCGAGCTCCAAGTTAGTGGTATTTGAAGTTTGATAGGTTTATGACCGAACAAGGTTATAATAGATGTCATTATGATCACTGCGTTTATTTTATGAGGCTAAAAAATGGAAGATATATTATCTTGATATTGTATGTAGATGAAATGCTTGTTGCAGGGTTTAACATGCCAGATATAAATGTGCTAAAAAAGAAATTAGCTAGTTCATTTGTGATGAAATATTTGGGTGCTGCAAAGAAAATCCTTGGTATGAGAATAACAAGAGACATGAAAAATCACAAATTGATATTGTCTCAAGGTGAGAACATAGAGAAGGTGTTGGAGAGGTTTATAATGCATATTGCAAAACCAGTTAATACACCTTTGGCCAACCATTTCAAATTAATCAAGGAAATGTGTCCCAAGACACATGAGAAAAAAGAAAACATGTCAAGGGTCCCTTATTCATCAACAATTGGCAACTTGATGTATGCGATGGTGTGCAAAAGACCAGATATTTCACATGCAGTGGGAGTTGTGAGAAGATATATGAACAATCTAGGAAAAGAACATTGGGAGGAAGTAAAATGGATTCTCTTGTATTTTAGAGGTACTGTTGCTCATGCATTATGTTTTGGAGGGTCAAACACTATTCTATAGGAATATTTTGATTTGGATATGGAAGGTGATAAATATAGCGGGAGGAGCACCACAAGGTATGTTTTTACTGTAGGTGGAACAATAGTAAGTTGGATTTTGAAACTGCAAAAGGTGGTTTCACTTTCAACAATGAAAACAAAGTATGTTGTTGCTACAAAGGCTAGCAAAGAGATGATTTGGTTACAGAGGTTTATGGAGGAATTAGGAAAGAAATAGGAGAATAAGATGTTGTATTGTGACAGTCAGAGTGCCATTCATATTTCCAAGAACTCATCCTTCCATTCTAATACTAACATATACAACTTAGGTTACACCATTTCATATGACCCATCTTGGAAGATGGACATTTGAAGATGGAAAAGATACATACTAGCTAGAATCTTGTAGACATGTTAACAAAGGTAGTAACCAAGGATAATCTAAGTTCCTGATTAGTTTCAGTTGGCCTTCAATCATGAAGGTGAATATGATTAATTTTCCAGGTCCATGGTGGATCATAGTCTGACATGTAAATATATAGTGGAGTTGTTGTGATCAGTCTCCAAGTGGGAGATTATTAGTTATGGATCCTGATTCATAGGTCTTGTTTTCATCCATGTTTATAACCCATTTCTTGATGGGGGGCTGTGGGGGGTATTTTACCCCCACATCTAGAGCAAGGGGGGTCTAGGGGGGTAACACTTCCAAAGATAATTTTTTGGGAAATTTTCCTTGTAAAATATTGTAATTTCGTAGTCAATCTGGACTGTTCATTATAAGGTCAGAGATATAATGGTTGATGTTATTTTAGGGTTTTTTGAAATACTGTATTATGAGAGGTAATACTATGAGAGAAAGAAGAGGAAGTTACAACATGTATGTTGTAGGTTATATCCCTTCATTTCTTGGATAATAATAAAGGAAGGACCTAGAAATTTCTCTGGTGGACGTAGCCCACACTGGGAGAACCATGTATATCTATGTCTCTATTATATTTTGTATCTTCTGTGTTTTATTTCCACATTTCACTACAAGGAAAATACCCTCTAGTGGAGGTTTTTGCAGAAGTCCCTATAAAAATAGCCCAAAAATTCATTTATAGCGGATGATACTAATAGAGGTGAGTGGGAAGAGGCTTTAGCAGATGTTTTACATTGATGATTTTATAAGTACATAAATCACCAGTGCATTTTATACAATAGGCGCATCAGTTCCCTCAAAACTAGTGCACCGTAGCAAGGTTATTTCAAATAAAAAATTATTATCCGGTGCACTACGAAAATAATGACACATCAGGGATCACAATTTCTCTAAACAATTGCGCACCATTGCAGGGATATTTTTTTAAATTTTATATATGATGGTGCACTACTTAAATAAGTGCACCGGGACAGACATTTTCTCCAAAACAATGCCATACCATGGATAGGTTTTCAAAAAAATATAAATCGGTGCACTCAGTAAATAAAGATTCACTAGTGGAACTAATTATTTAGTGCATGCACTATTATATGGTTAAATAAAAAACATTTACGCACCAATGTAGGATAGTGTCAAACAATATATTCTGGTGCACTCCATTGTATCATGCACACTGGTGCACAACAATGCTCCAATATGGAGCACTGTTTTAGGGTTAATTTCCAAATTTACACGGTGGCTATGTAAAACCAGCCACACCAGGGCATCTATTATTATCCGTGTCATGCTTAAACAAAAAAGTTTGCTCCATTGTAGTTTTTCAAAAAATGTATGATGATGCGATATGTAGTAGTAAACACATCGATGCGTACATGTTCTCAAAAAAATGCACATCGTGCTAGGGATTTAAAAAAAAAAATATAACCGGTGTGCTCAATAAACATGTATGCCTCGATGCGGTTGGTCATTAGGTGCATCAGAACAAGATTTTATAAAAAACATTTTCTAATGGTAAAAATCATTTTTACCATTTTAAATGTTGTAGAGATCAAAAACATTGTTGCAACCTCCACCTATATGAAGCACCTTGCCACAGATGCTTTCCTTTCTTTCCTTCCTTTCATCAGTTGCTCAGTACGTGAATTTAAATTTTTTCCAAACGATGGGAAAATTTATTTTTGTTTAGTACGTTGCAAACATGCCTCCTCGATGACCAAATGTCTAGGAAATGTCCTTGTTTCTTCATAACTTAAGTTTTCACCGCATTAAAATTTATAATTGAGTGAAATTTTAAGTGTAAAAAAAAATAAAATTGTTTGGTGCGTTCAAAGTTCTCGGCTTGCACTACCTACGGTGCGACATGTAGATTTGTAGGGCACACCACATACCTTGTTACCTTTCTCGGTAGTGTGTTGGTAAACATAAATACAACGACGCATTTGTTTAATGTCGCAACGAAGAAAAGTATATAATTGGTAGGGAGGTGCGTCAAAGTACAGAGAATGCATTGGGTCATTAAAGTACATGGCACACCACCCTTTTCAAATATATTTTTATGTAGTGCATTGGTGAATGTCCACACCAGGGCATTCATGTTTACCAAATGCACCACTGAGAAATGTAACATTGTGTTGTTGTGCACCTCGTAAATTATTTGGTGGCACTATACGCGATGCGATATTAATGACTAGAACGCACCACAAAAAGTTTCGTAATCATAAATTTGGAAATGTTTATGTGACGATGCGTTAACATTCGTTACATGCACCAGTGCATATAGTGAATGTATATGCACCACTTTTTTTCTAATTTCTAAAAAATTGTTTACATGCGTTAAGATTTTGATTTGTTTTTGGTTTAAGTGGCGCATAGGATAAATGTAATGCATTGATGCATATGTGTTGTAGTGTAGCGCCCTGATGCAGTATTGTTTTACAATGCACCAAATAACATAGTAGAACATATTTTTTTGGTGTGTTAATTTACACTAACACATCGTGGATAGTGCACACAATATATACGCACTGCCTACAGTGCATGACTATTTTTTTGATGCACCGATAATGCAATTAACTTATTTTTTGAAGGAAGATATTTTTCTGTATTTATAGATAAATTTACCATTCAATAGTTTTTTTTAATGTTTTATGTATGAATGAGGCTGATGCATTTCATATGTTAATCATGTAGAGACGTGAGAAAAGAGAGTAGAAAGAACAACAACAACATTTAAGGGTGGACCTATACAATGTTGTACGAGAATGGGAGGCGAGGGAGAGGGAGAGGGAGAGGGATTTGTACCCTATCCCTATTACTGTAGCGACTCATGTTATCTTGAGGAATGTAGGCCTCCTTAAGTACTATGAGGAGGCTAAATCCCTTAAGGGGCACTCTGGGTCGTTGGTGCATCTGATCTATCAATGGGATGTCCATCGACAGGCTTTCCATGTGGGTCTGGATCAATGGTACCATCCCACTGAGGAGGATATTTACTTTATCACCAGGCTATCCAGAAGAGGGGAGGATTTTCTCTAGTTCCCATATGTCCTAGTAGGTGTTGCAACTGAGAGTCAACTCATTTACTCTCAGCAATATATTGGGGTTGATGTATAATCCATGATTGATTTTCAGGTGTCTAGTGGATAGTTGTGGATCACCTCTTCCAGTGCATAGGAGGTTAGATTCCTCTCACTGTTAGTGATGGACATAACACACTTTATCATTGATGGGAATCACATTAATTTCCCTCTTTTGTATTGTGTTGATTCATTGGTATAGACACCATGGTGTATCAGATGGTCTACCATTTTTTTGCGGAAATTTTGTATAGTGCTAGACAGATGTCATGCTATGATAGATGGGAGGTCAAACTTCCCTTTTTCCTCAAAGTTGTTTTCTTTAATTTTTGAGAGGTTTTCGGAGATGATACCTAAATTTTCTGTTAGCCTGCTAGGCCGAGGACTAAGGTGCGAATGTGGATGTGGGGGGAGATGATGTCCAAGAGGGGTTGGCGGAAGTTTTCAGCTAGGATTTCCATAGGTGCATTGAGGCTACTATCTAGTGAGGAATATCACATGTTCGTCATGGTGTCATGTCCTTTCGTGAGTTTGGATTGGAGAGGATGTCAAAAAATTAACTTCACAAGGGATGAGCCACCATATGATAGAAGTAGTATTTGTGTTTTCTTTAAATTAATCTAGTTTCATTTTATTGTCTTACTTAATTAGAAAAAAGTTAATTCTAACATGTTCTTTAACTTATTTAATGAATTAATTATGTAATTATTGTTATGTACTATATATTTTGTAGATATTAGCACTTTCATTAGGGACATGCCTCCACCCCCAACAAATGACGATGAAGAGATGATGCATGATGTCGCGATGGGTCAGGGTCCTTGGGTGCAGATACCCGACGACATGCATCGTAGGACCGATACTAGATTCAGGTTGGAGTTGAGAGACTGACTCTCTGCACCTTTGATTGAGGTGGGAGTTCATCATTCCCTAATGCGAGACATCAGGGTAGATCCTACACTCTTGGATATTTGGATGGACATGCCATGTGATATTATGCATCTTATGCATCATATCGTCAAAGATACTAGGATATTAGTAGCGAGGAGGGCTCTCGATGATAGGAAAAACCCTTCCTCTAGTATGAACCATTTGTCTAGTACCCTATTGATTGATGAGGGTGGCCATGATAATCCTTCTTTGCATCCTCTGTATCCTCCTTCACCTCACCTAGATCATGAGGTGGAAACACATATTCCTCCTCCTCCTCCTGCTTCACCTCACCCAGATCACAAGGAGGCAACACATATTCCTCCTCCTCCTCTTTCACCTCACCTAGATGATCATGCCAAAACTATACCTCATCCTTCTCTTTCACCTCACTTAGATGAGAAGGAAATACCTATTCATCATCCATCATATTACACTATATACCATGCCTCCACTACTATTATAGACATGCATATTATCCCACTGGATGGAGCAGATATGTTATAGA